>WOVY01003431.1:0-110604 GCA_013436015.1 Rhipicephalus annulatus
TATTCTTCTTCATGCTTCTAGGTGAGCTGAACAAATAGGTTTCGCGCAAAATGCAATGCAAGCACAACTGTAAAAGCACGCCCTAAAAAATTTCTGACATTACTGAGAATTCGTACCGAGGCTCCTATAATAACACTTTTACAACATAACGCCACGCGTAACGCGCAATTACGCACAGACAACAATAGGGAGTTTTAGAATACCAGGGAGCTTTAGAATACCGTTCGCAAGCGCTGCGGGCGTTGCGACGTAGCGGGTGCCATATGAGTTTTAGAATAGCGTTTGCCCTGCTGCGCTCCGCAACGCACAATCGCAGCGACACCGTAGCTTCGAAACCAGCGCTTGTAGGCCACATGCTGGCGCAATCACCGCCCGTAGCCTCGAAACCAGCGCTTGCGGGCCATTTGCGGGCCGCCATCACCGCACGCTATTTGGATTTTTCGCGTGCGGTCCGCGAACGCGAACGCCGACTCGTGTTACCGACGCATGCGCAGTAGCAGCGACCGCACTGCAAGGGCTCGTGGTGCGCTAGTCTAAAACTCAAACTCCCTAATGTGAAGAGCGTACGTGTGAGCCTTACTTACAATCTACAATATACTATGTTAGTTCTCTCTTACTTTTTCGAAAAGATAAATTTTAGGACCACCGAAGGGCTAAGAATCGCACTCTTTGCCAAAAGTGTTCTTTCCGCTACAGTCTCTCTCGGGGATCAACTCAACGACCACCATGTTGGATGTACAGTCACGCCACCTACAGGTTGTATAAGTTTTGAATGGTCGCCACAATACCCTCACTGCACCGTAAACCTGCTCTCTTATCACCCCCTCTTTTGCGGTGCCGCTGTATACGTGTCATGTGGTCGATATCGTGCGATCACCCGTTTTCTCATACTCGGAAACCATCGCTCACATACCAGTTCTGCTTTGTGGAATTTGCCAGCAGCCCACCATGACCCTCAGTCCGGCGAACTATCCATCGGCATGCCTCAAGGAGGACACATTCGGTCCCTCTTCGTGAAGCACTCGTATTCGCAGCATTCGCTCACCCAAATTAATGTGTGTACCGTGGCCTCAAAAAGAAAACGTGCTTTTGGATATGCTAGAGCCCTGTATCTGTCGTTCACACTGTTCCGTTGTGCAGAATAATGCCAACATGTTCGGAGAAGCATGGTTCATTAACCAGCTTTCCGTTAAGGAAATTAAAAAGTGGTTGGCAATATACAGGCTGACTGTGCTGCTCAAACCTTGACATGTTTGGGGTATTGCCTGTGAGGTAGCGTATTGAACTGCACCGTTTGTAGCGTTGGGAGATTGCGTTCATTGGTTGTACGCCTTATGAGTAAGGGTCCTAATTGCGCAAATAAATAGTTGGCTAGCAAGGGCTAAATGCTATGTTTTTATTTGGCGACTAGCGGGCAATTGTGTTTATTATTAGCTTGCTCCTGCAGCATGATATGTACTACAATGTGCTCAGCGCGGGAAGGTGAGACGTTAGTTGTTACTTGTTCTACTACGCAGAAGCTAGCGCCTAGTGAATGGTCTCTGTTCGATGAAAGTAAGGGCCATGCACGAACTTGGCTGTCAAAGTTACGTAGAATCCGTATCCATCAATCAAAGCGTCCCAGTGTATCTCGCGTGGCGTTCTAAGCTATCATTCCGCCAACTACTCGTTTTGCACGATGTCATACGATGCTCTTATAGCACGTGGCTGAACTTGCAGCTATTCTCACCTAGAGAGCTGCTTGTTGCCTCTTGCGCAGGACTTCAGTTTGCTAAGTGTTGTGGGATCTGTAGTGCTATGCAGGATGAGGCAGAGCTTCTCACGGCAGATGAGGTTAGCTCTGAGCTCGCTCTGCGGCGGCCATGTGGGCATGGACACAGTGCGGGGCGCGTGATAGCATGCGTTGATTCACTCTACGTGTCGGGCGTTGGGAACGCATGTGATGGCAGTTCGCGGGCTTTTTAAAAGAACATTACGTGCGAACCCATATTGCGCCTGCCACTGAATCAACATATTTTTTGCCAACAAGTGTGTGTTTGTGAGCGGTTATATCCTCATTTTGGACACGTTCCTGTCAATCCACCTGCAGCACGGAAATTTCCACAATAGAAGGCAGTAAGGGTTGCAGACGCAGCACGCTCGTGCTGCTCTATTCACTTGTGGTTAATATTGCAGATAATATAAGGACAAGTTGTCAAGAGGCGCCCTCTCATCAAGTGGCAGACGCGGCTATTAGTTGGATACGTCGTGAGCGCGATGAAATTGAATGCACCATTAGTACCTCCAAAAGGACAAACCACACACCCCTTTACCACCCTTTGGCCTTTAAGTGACTACCTTTTTTTGGCTTTAAGCCAAGTGTTTTGAGAAAGACCAGCATTTCTCGTCTTTATTGTAAATGGAGTAGCTGTCCGCACATAATGGGCTTTCGTGGCTTCTTGGTTACCCAGATGCTTCAACCGTAACTCGTAGTGCTCCGTAACACATCAATTACTTCGGAGCAGGGACGGAAGTTTTATGAAAAACAAAAAAAAAAACATGCAATAGGGGGACGATATGTGAATATCATACTTAACGTATCAGCTGTTAGCGTATTCAAGTCCTGTATAATACGCTTGCATATAGTTTGTTGAATAATAAAAGTGTAAATGTAACCTCTAATATGCTAGTGGTAAACCAGAGCTTACAGTATAGCCACAAATATGGTACTTGACATGAGTAACCTAACCTGAATCATACGATTAGATATTCACCATTGTTATGTTGTCCAGAAATTGCATAAGCTGCAGTGTAATCACAGCTTGCTGCATGGCATTAGGTCAGCATATGATGTTTTTCCAAAGCAGCTTTAACAATGGCTAGCTTCGATTGAACCAGGCCTCTGGTTTTTCACTTTGTGTTCATACAGCCAAGGCGTCCATGTCGGATTTTCATTACGCTGTTCGCATTAAAATGATCAACTCTGCTATAGCCGTTGTTGGGTGATGAGGAATTGTTAATGGCCTGTAAACACAAAATAAAACCCCTGTTAAGCAGCGCCGTTAACGGCCGTCTTTAATTTCATATCGTTTTGATGTGCGGCTTCGGTTCTGTTGTTTCCAAGGTATATTTACATGCAAGCAGCTCTGTGTACAGGGGGTGCTGCCACAAGGCGGTTAATGAAAGAGATTATGTCGTCAGCGGGTCCTCAGAAATTCAAGAGCCTTCGTACAGGGGACGTCCGTATCGGATAAAAACAGTGTGGTGAGCATAAATAGATGACACTGTTTCCTGCAGCCGATGAATGGCCACCTAAAAAAATGAGGTTGTCTGGGGCGTCACGTTGTATTGTGTGCTCTTTTAACCGCAGCCTGCACCGTTGGGTCAGTGTCCGTCTGGGCGACCACGGTGGTAGCAGCCAGCAGCGTCGACTGCCCTGCTTCTCCCGTCTATTCGTGAGCGGAAAGAGCGAGAGAGTTGCGGAATTCGGCGACCCTCTGGCGGTGCAGTGTGTCGCGGTGGGCCGGCAGCCGTTCATGCAGCTGTGTCGCCGACGACAGCGGCGTCGTCCAGCAGCATCACCGGTGTTCGCAGCAGAGGGGCTGAAAACTGTGCCTCGGTCCCCAGCCGGAGATCGAGACACAGTTGTCGGTGGCCAACTGGTGAAGAAATACTACGGCCAGCGTATTCTGTCAGTATTGAAATATGTGTGAATATGTTTATTTGATGTATGCGTTTTAAAATAAAAGTACATGATTGGCCAATTATGTTTCACTGTCAACTTGCCTTGAAGTCAGTATGTGCACATTATAGATGAGTACGTAGAACAGGAGAGATGAGCGCTGTCTGCTTGAAAGCGCGAACTGCATACTTAAACGCATGTGTGTGCTTTGTGCTGTCTCTTGCATCACGAAACTGGAGTGGGGCCAAAATAAATTAAATATAACAAGAAGAAGGTGTGAAGAGGCGTTAGAACCAAGAATAGAAGGGAGAAAATGGGGTGTATTCCCACCATAACCTGGTGGTAACAAGAAAGCACTAGCTAAAGAACGGTTAATTTTGAGGTGATAAATGCAGCTAAATTTAGACGATTGAAGCCTTCAATCTCGCTCGCACTGTTGTGTTTTTACCATATCGGAAAGATTAGAGAGCTTCCTTTAAAACTTTTATATTAAACGAGAAGAGTGCAATTAACTTCTTTATATTTTATAATAGAAACATGTTCTTCAACTATTCCAACTACAACGGCATGGTAAAGAAGTTTGTAACAATTACATCTGTGAAAAGAAGGACTTGTCGGTGGATTGATTTACAAGCATTCGCTAAGCTTTGAAAGCGGCCATTAGGTCTGTAGGTGACCCTTCGGTATTTAGGAATCTTAGGTGTCCTCTAAGTAGATAAAGAGGTTTTATGGGAAACACTTTTCTAAGTTGCTGGGTCCTTGATAGTATTTAGTAATACTTATAAAAATAATAAATTTGGGAGCATAGTTGGATTTAGGGGCACCTTCAGAATGAGACGATAACCGAATGTTTGCCGGTTTTCTGGGTCGAAATATGAAATTATTCTCATGAGGCCTTCAATGCAGACTCGAGCGTTTTCGTGCGTCCTAGTTCACCGTAGCACTTTTGTTCACTTGATAAGAATACCGAACTGGAGTGTTGTGAGTCCAAAATAGCGCTGCTTGAGTGCCAGCTGCATATGGTCAATAAATGCTACAGGCTAATTGGGCTACACTTATGCGTGTGTTATTCTAGCTAGTGGTGGTAAGGCATAAAAGTTGCGTGATACGTCTTCAGCCTTTTAGCACGAAGTGCGGGCAATTTCTTTCAAGTATTGTTGTCTTCGTAACACTCAAGGTGGTGTGCGTGGTCATAGTTGCCACCACGCATACGAAGTGCGGATCACTGTATGTGGGCCCGGCTTTCGTATGGTGACATTTCATGTGTAACATGCTGTAGTAAGCGGTGGCAACGCTCCTTGCGTAACTCGCTGAGCGTTCTCTTCCGCCAGCGAGAAGACTTGTTCTTGGAGTGCCTCCATAATCATGATCTGTTATCATAATCAGCAACAAAACTAGGCGTAACTAAGGCATAAATACACTTATTAGAAATAAAAAAAGAGAAGAGTCAAGTGTGAAATAAAAAGAAATGGAAAATTGGGAAGATAAGTTGAAAGAGCAAGAATGAGTAAGAAATGTGTAAAATGAGAGGTAGACAAATAGGAATAAAGAGGGGAAACAAAGACAGAATAAAAGCGAAGAAGAATAAAAACGGTGAAAATAAGAAGGGATGAAAAATTGGCCCCGTATCTTCGCGCACATGTCGTCGAAAGACGTTAGTCTTGCGTTTGAGCAGAAAACAAAACGTTTTTTTTATGTTCTGCGCAAGAAAATTGGTGAATGGCATTCTTGAGGCGCTGTGTTCGAGTGCCTAGAGCGTGCAGTGGAGGGGAGCGAGTTCATTAGGTCACGTCACACGTGAGACATGAGCGTTATCTGGTATTTATCTTGAAAAACGAAGCGCGCGGCGTGCGCGCCCGTCTCGGAGGCGAGAAGGTGTAAAATGCAAGGCGACGGGCAGGTGCCACCACCGTGTTGTCTTAGCGAAACGGTGAAAACCCTTGCCTTTTCTTGCAAGCGTTGCATTGTCAGCGCAGGGTGATAAGCGCTACGGTCCTTAGAATTACTTATCTATGCCTTTCCAAGTGAAAAGTCTTTTCCAGTAAAACATTATAGTTTACGATGGCATAAAGGTACCAACTGTTTAAAACAGCAAAACAATTGTTTTTTTGAGGTTTTGTGAAGATGGCCTCTCCTGTAAAAGTCTAGCAATGTAAGTGAATTAAAGCTTTACCAACTAATAAAGATAATCCTTGATCTCTTTTTTTGTATGGCCAAGATCACAAACGCCATAAAGGCTAGAACGGCTTTTCTATCCTCATAAAAACCGAGTCTAATTGCGCAGGGTGGATTTCTCTTCAGTCTGTGAACACCTTTAGAGACTGCTCACCACGTTAGGATATTTCGGGCTAGATAGTGTAATGCATGCACTGGGCGCTGAAGATTACTTCTGCCAAAGTTTTCAACACTGGCCGCCCCGGAGAGAAGTGAAATGTCAGATTGAACATCGCTGCCCTTCATCTCACAGGTGCGTGCATCGAAATAAGGAAGTCCTGTGTTTGTCACCGTAGCACGTGACACTGATAAAAGAATTCGAGGTCACATGCGTTATCTGTGCAATCTTTTATTTGAAGAGAAAACTAAAATTAATCGAAGCATTGAAACAAACAAAAACGAAATCTGTGCTTGCTAATATTGCTACACAAGGAAGCGCGGGTAGCTGGTGGTGGCGTCAAACTTCGATCAGAGGCCGGCGAGGGGTAGCGTGACCCAGTAGGTGCGCGTGGTTTCCCTGACGTGGAGAGCAGATGGTCGAAAGGTTGGTGAGACATGTGCCAAGACTGTCGCTGATATGGTCGGTGGTCACAAAAACGTGCGATGTGACCCGGGACGCCACAGCTTTAGCATACCGGAATTTGTCGAGGGGCACGTGGCTGCTCAGAGTAACGACTCCTCTCGGAAGGCATGGGATAGTGGTGCCGCCCTTAAGGGGCACTGTAGACAGGCGATGTAAAGTGGCAGGCGAAAACTTCGTTCGTAGTTGGGAGGTGATTGACGGGGGAATCCAGCCTGCCGTGTGCCTTGATATTCATAAGCGTCTGCTACGTTGATCGATGGTTGCCATGGTGGAAGAGAAACAGGAGTCTGCACACGTTCTGGTTCGCTTACGTACACATCCTGAAAATCGATGGGGCGATGATAGGTCTGCTGACATCGAAGCAGCTCTTCTCTGACGATCTGTCGTATGGTCAAAGCAAAGTCGTTAGGCGGCACTGTTTCAACACTAGCCACAGTGGGGACGTTGGACAGGCAGCCGAACTTCGGAGAAATTTGTCGCATCTTGAGGGATTCAAAGGAACGACAGTGCTTCATCACGTCGGACAAGGAGTTCAAGCAGTCTTTTCCAATCAAGAAATTGTACACGTCTATGGCTATACCCTTGAGAACGTGTCCAACCTTGTCTTCTTCAGACATCCTCCCATTCACGATCTTGCACAGTTTCAATATTTCTTCAATGTATGTCGTACATGTTTCTCCTAGAAGCTATGCCCTCTGAGACAATGTCTGCTCTGCGCATTTCTTCTTTGCGTCCGAATCACCGAAGCACTTCTGCACTTCTTCAACAAAACGTTCCCAAGTCATGAACATGACCTTGTGGTTCTCGTACCACATAAAGACGGTGTCAGTTAACGAGAATACGACATGAGTGAGCTGTTCGTTGGAGTCCATGCCATTGCTTCTGCTCACCCGCTTGTACTTCTTGAGCCACACGTCGACGTCTTCTCCTGAGGTCCCGTCGAAGTTTGGTGGCACTCTTTAGTATGGCACGGAACCCATCGGAGTTGGCCTGGAAGCGTTGATGGCTGCTCTTGTGCTATTACGATCGGCGAAGGTGGAAGTCCGGCGAGGCGGCGGCTGCGACGAAGTCTTAGTAGTGAAGCTCCCGTCTTTGGTTTCGTCTTACCCAGCAAATCTGCCAAATTGTTACACAAAATAAGGTAACTTAATGGGGGTTTTTAATGGGCCCAAAGTCTGTGATAACAGTGTAATGATGATGATCTCCACCGCCATGGCTCGTACCCACTCAGGGGGATCGCAGTGGAGGCAACGTCGTCTTGCTTCTCTACCCGCGCTTCCCTTGTTTTTCCTGGTAGTGATACTTCGTATCATTATTATTGCTAAAAATGTTCTTCTAATTGATAGAGATCCGTGATTACTGATTCAGAGACTAGGCCCGAGCTGGTTGGTAATGTTTCGTAATCAAGCCGGTAAGTCGACAGAAACGGGGAAAAAGAGGACACACAGATTGCTACTGTCACAATGTATTTAATGGCACGAAAACATGCCATACATGTAGCCTCTTTCCTCATGAAATGACTACTTTGCATGATTGAGAAGTTTCCCTTTTATTTCTATGCTCTCTCCTCTCTATCCATTTTCTGATCCTTTGAAGCTGACGCTTACAGGCTCATTCCCATTTACTTCTTTTGAAAACTGAAGTATCACGAAAAATATTTCTTCCTTGCGAGACGAGATCACGCAATCAAGTACGCGAATGCGTACAATGAACTATCAATAGGCTAAAGTGAACACTACCCGGAAAGAGCAGTAATTAAGACTGAAATTTCCCTTTCTGATATAAATATTTTACTCAAAATCTTGACCGAATGTCGAATTTTTTAAGAAAATACACTGGTGTTTGGCCACCCTGAAAGCACCGCATTAAATAAACATTCGCGAATTTGATAGTTAAAACTGCTTTCTCTCGGAAGCCATAATAACTAAAGAACGATTACTTAAGCTAAGACTATGTACGAGAGAAAGACGAACAGAAGGTGTGGATCTCAGAGGGAGTCGTTATCAACACACGTGGTTTGAGCAATAACAGCGTAGTAGCATTCGAGAAAAGAGCCTCTACAAGCCACACATGATGTCCCTTGAAGGCTTTCGTTCTTCTGTTTGAGAGCGTGCGAATGCATACCACGCCAATCAGGAGACTGTTCATAGGCTGCCAAACAGAAAAGGTGTAACTATCAGTACTTTTCACGGGCGACAGCCTGCCAACGACAAACGGAGAGGCATACAACAGTTCAAGAAAGCTCATGCAGCAACAGCTGGAACATACTGTGGGCACAATGGATCACCTGAGCTTCGTTCCAGCAGAGGATTCCCATGAACACATCAGCTCTCGAAATAGCACTGCAGCGGCACTGGGGTACGAGGCATTCATCACTGTCCATCGGGGTCCAGGCCTTCTTTTTCGGCATGGTGCAGCATTCAAGTCTAACCTATCAGACCCTCAGGCCACAGGTGGTGAACATGGCCAAAACACTGAGGTAGGAGAGTGCCAAATAGGCGCAGCCCTCCAAGTACAAGGCAGAGTGCTTGGACCTAATAGTGTAATACAAGTCATAGTTGTGAATGTCCTGCAGTTCGAAGCGAGGTTGACTAGTAGTCAAACTCGCTTTTTGGAATTCCTACTATATAATGCTTTAAAAGAACAATAATCTGAAAATAATGTGATTGCTCTTGATGGCACGCTAAAATGACACACTGCACTACAGAAGCGCATTAGTACTCACGCCTTGTTTGATTCACATCTTGGAAGCGATGTTTAGTCACCGAAAAAATCACCACACAAAATAATTCACTCTGGGTACGTGAAACAGGCTTAGATCATATTGCATAGATCACTAACGAAATGGTCTGATGTTCATTGAAGGACTCCTTCGCAAATCTTATTGTTTGAACTTTTGGGAGGGCAGTGCTAAGGCGCCTACGGACAGTGACACATGGTAGACACCACGGCTGCTTTGGTGTCTACTGTGCTAGTGTTCTTTAGCGCTGCCACTAAAAAAGATTGATCATGGACCAGCTCACCCAAAACGAAGTTCTCCTAGAGCGAAATTTCCCATATTATTGCGATGGCAACTATAAGGGCACACTCAGCTGGAATTTGCCACCGGCATTGGCGTCACCGTCATTCACCGTACATGTATACGTATCAATATATTTGAATACGGAAGAAAAAAAAACATTCCACAAAAAGACTCTGGTGCGCATAGTCAACCTTGGGACCTTTGATTTGTGAGTGTGCGGCGTTAGCCTCTGAGCTATGGAGAAAACCCACCTTGAATGCTCAAACGGCAAGCTTTTTCGTTGTTCCACTTAAGGGTGGTAAAGTGCATCTCGGGGGGAACTATGACGTATTCAGCATTACTAGCGAGATGGCGCAATAAGCGCGCATCGCAACATCGTCACGACGCGGCGGCGCACGCTCTCATCCCACGCTTAGAGGAGGCAGGGTGGACGCTCATGCGTGCGGTGTCTTATCTAGCTGTGGGGACAATCGTTCGTTTTGGGCTTTCACCGGAACGATTCTGTGGTATTTACCGGGCGCACGATGGTGACTGCATTCGCTGCAGAGTCGCAGTGTGCGAAAAGGGTGCGCTTGTTAGGTGCACCAAACTAAGTTCTGAGACGCTTCTTCACGTTCAGCTGTACGTGTGAGTTTTTGCCTAACAAACGCGGGGCACGTTTTCATCTGCTTGCCATTCTGCGCCTGCACGGTAGCAAACTTGCGGTAGCAATTGAAACTAGCGCTACTGATTTTTATATAATCAGAGGTGCGTAATTCGGATATTACGGCGTCATATCGATTAAATTTATGGGTCATTCGTTGAGCAACCGCATTTGGACCCATAGGTCGTTTAGTGCTTTTATAAAATATTTTATTCGGTGAGTGGAGGCAAACATGATGAGGATTGCCTGACAAGGCGAACTATATCGCCTTCCTTCTCTTCAGTACAGGGGTGGGCCGGCGGCTGTGCTGCATGGCTGCGTATTGTAGTCATAGTGAAAGGGAAACTTCGAAAGAATACTCGCCGAGCACGATTGGACCGAATTTGCTGTCTTATGAATTTGCTGTTACTGCTGCGCAACTGAACCCCCGAGTGTCACGAGTCCTTAATGTGAATATCTAGCAGCTTTGTTTTCCTGCAGCTTTTTAGATATAAACCGTCGTATGGTCGAGCTCAATACTGTGTGCTGCGTGACCACACTTACTGCGCATGCACGCCCCTTCCCCGCTCTCTTTTCTTACGCTCCCCCGACCTCTGTCGCCTCGCAACGACGACGTTGACTACGTTTGTGCTAACCTACGCATGCTCCCCCCTATCTCTCTCGTCTAGGCATTCCTTCGTTGTGTGCTTACACTTCCATTGTGCACTTACGTCCCCTCCCTTCTCTGGCCTCTCCTACGCTCGCCCTCTTCCGCTTCGCAACGCTGGCGCAGGCCACGTCAGTAATGAGTTTCTTGTATTAAAAACACTGGCTGCACGTGCTGCCCACTCATTCACTGGCCACCCCGTATAGATAGGCATTGAATCTTCACCTCCAAGTTATTGACGGCAGGAGATTTTTCCTGTGCGCTGTTGAACAATAAAAATTCGCAGCGTGCGTTTTAACCAAAAGTTGACTGCGGGTCTTTGTGTCCAATCGGGGTCCTCTGTCTCTCACTCCCTTTAGTAGCGATTGACATGCTATAGAATAGGAAACACCAGTCCATCACTGCCTTCTTTCTGCCTCCCAAGGATTCTTTTCAGCGCAACACCGGGATGAGCCCCAGCGTCAACGTCGCCGCCAGTGTAATCGGAGCACCTACTGCATCACATCTACATATGGTGCTGTTTAGCGGGACATAGTTCAATTTTGTTTTGTATTAGGTTTCATCTGAATAACTCGGAAAATGAAAAGGTTATTATTTTTGAAAGTTATTTCCTAGCTTGTTTGACGTGCCAATGAAGGGTTGCGGTTACAACTTCTTTCCAGCTTGCTTCTTATTACTATGATCTCAGCTCTTACGGCTTGAAACACTTATATGATTATGAGAAGTGCCGTTGTAGAAAGATCCGGCAATTTTCTTCATATGGTGTTCTTCAACGTGCCCTGACATCGCCCAGTACACAGACTTTTAAGTTTACAGGTCCATAAAAATTTCAACGCTCCATACAGCATTCTTTTCTGGTTGCCTGACCTTCTAGTCAGCGGGAAGGAAAAACATATCTAGGGCTCTAACGAGGCGGACAGGCTTCAAGAATGATTTGTATGGAAGCGCAGCATAGCTTCAACAACAACCAAAATGGGTAGTTAGGAAAATAATATGTCATTGAATGATTCCAGTAGATTAACTATCAGCAATGTGCTATTCACGACAGCGATAATGAGGCGTCGAGCATATTTATATGTTCAATATTTCATACACATGGATGCTGGGAAGAGAATAAAATTCACGACATGTGGTTTGATGAGGAGCGTTGTTATTCAAGCTACAAATATATTTGCGCCAAGTTATCTAACATCGGTGAAGCAAATTATTTAAAATCGCTATAAACCAATTTTGTTTCGTTGCTTATTCGAGGACATTCGGAAACGACAGGCAGAATTGTTCATCTGGCGCTTTGAAGAAGAATTGAAATGACTGCGCTCATTCACAATACTATATTGTAGGGCACCGAAGCGTGCTTTGATCGAAGGAACGGACGCGCCCATCTTGCTGAAATTACTGGTCTCGGCTCAAGCGACCGGCTGGCGCTTGAAATTAGGTGCCTTCTCTATTAGGTGACTTCTCTATTATGAGCCGTAAACTCGCCGACTGCCTAAAGAAAGTCCGAACAATATAGACGGGCCCGAACATAAGAACCGCAGGGGGTCAATTAGTAACGCCGGTGGGCATATGTACCGCTCGAATCAATATCGGCAGTTCAGATTTCGTCACTAGTTTCGTAATTTTATCGGACTGCTGCAAAGACCTGATTTTGGGCATGGACTTTCTGCGTGAATACGGTGCCGTTATCAACATTCCTGAGAGATCGGTTACGTTCCAGATGGCCCCAGGTCAAGTTTCGGATGAGCCCTGTACAGACCAGCGACGTGAACCATTGCGCGTCTTCGACGACGGCGTGACCATCCCGCCGCGGTCGAGTGCACTCGCGGCTGTGACATGTGACACGTCGAGCAATTCTGAAAACATCGCCAAGCAAATTCCAACACTGCTATTAAGTTATGGTTTATCTATCGCAAGAGGCGTCATGAGCATGAAATGCGGACACACGCACGTCCTCGTTACGAACTTTAGCTCTGAACGCCGACATCTGACGAGGGGCATGGGAGTCGCGTACATGGAAGAGCTCGCCGAGATTACAGACTGCTTAACTCTAGAGAAAGATAATTCAAGTGATCTGCACCCCGTACCTCTATATCTTGATATTGGTCCAAGTTTGCTGCCGGCGCAAAAGCAAAGTATCCTGCAGCTTGTTAACCACTTTGAAGATTGTTGCTCTTTGACGTCCAGGGTCCATCAAACGCCACTGACGAAGCATTGAATTATAACGGCCGACAGGACCAGACCCATCAGGCAAAACCCGTACCGGGTAGCTCCGCGGGAACGTGAAGCCATCGAAAACCAAGTGCAGCAGATGCTTGAAGATGACGTTATTCAGCCGTCAAAAAGCCCTTGGGCTTCGCCGGTTGTATTAGTGAAGAAACACGACGGCACCTTACGTTTCTGCGTGGATTACCGCAAGCTGAATCAGGTGACAAAAAAGACGTCTACCCACTTCCGCGTATCGACGATTCACTCGATCGACTACGGCATGCGCGTTATTTCTCCTCGATGGATCTAAGAAGTGGGTATTGGCAGATAGAAGTTGATGAAACAGTCCAGGAGAAAACAGCTTTTGTTACACCTGATGGCCTTTTTGAATTTAGGGTACTTCCATTCGGCTTGTGCTCAGCACCAGCAACGTTTCAGGGGCTAATGAATACCGTACTATCAAGCCTCAAGTGGCAGACGTGCTTAGTGTATTTAGATGACGTCATCGTATTTTCTGCCGCATTCGACGAACACGTCAGGCGACTGCACTCAGTATTTCAAGCCATCCGTTTCGCCGGACTAACACTTAAGCCAGAAAAATGCCACTTCGGCTTCGAAGAGCTTCTGTTCCTGGGGCATCTTCTCAGCAGTGACGGCGTGCGGCCTGACCCTGAAAAAATAGCTGCCGTTACGAATTTTCCAGCGCCAACTGACAAAAAGGTGGTCAGACGATTTTTAGGACGGTGTGCGTACTACCGACGCTTCATTGAGAACTTCTCGCGCATTGCCTCGCCGTTGACCCGCCTTACCAGAGAAGACGTCGCATTCGTATGGAATGAAGAGCAGCAAAATTCATTCGACGAGCTGCGGCAACACCTTCAGAAGCCACCTGTCCTCGCACACTTTGATGATGACGCCCCGACAACAGTGCACACCAAAGCTAGCAATGCCGGCTTAGGAGCTGTACTCGTGCAGTGTCGAGATGGCGTTGAACGAGTAATTGCTTACGTGAGCAGAACTCTTTCGCGTGCGGAAGAAAATTATTCCACCACAGAAAAAGAGTGCCTTGCCGTGGTGTGGGCCGTTATGAAATTCCGCCCATATCTATATGGTCGTCCTTTTAATGTTGTCCGCGACCGTCACTCTCTCTCCTGGCTCACAAGTTTAAAAGACCTTTTGGACGGTTGGCACGCTGGAGCCTGAAGCTTCGAGATTTTGACATAACGGTGGTCTACAGATTGGGGAAGCGACATTCAGACGCCGATTGCCTTTCTCGTGTGCCATACGAACCTGCAGTGGCAGAAGATGATGATACAGTCTTTGTCGAAGTTGTAAACACGGCTACTGTCGCACAGCTGCAACGAGATGACCCGGAACTAGAACCGATATTTCGTTTTTTGGAGGGTCACACTTCAGCTGCACCTAGACATTCTGCGAGAGGGCTTTCGTCATTTTGCTTGCGCAGCGACGTCCTGTATAAGGTGAACTTCACGTCCCACGGAAACGACTACTTACTTGTCGTGCGAACATCTCTAAGGAGTGAAGTACTACAGGCATGCAACGATGAACCAACATCCGGCCACTTGGGTTACACGCACACGCAGTGCAGAGTGAGGCAGAAATACTACTGGCCAAGACTGGCGGCGACTCTTCAACACTATGTTCGTACGTGCCTTGATTGCTAGCGCAGAAAAGTCCCACCCGTCAAACCAGCAGGCCGCCTCCATCCTATTGACGTGCCTGTTACTCCATTCGCTCAAGTCGGTATGAATCTTTTGGGCCCATCTCCCACCTCATCGACAGGTTGCAAATGGATTATAGTAGTCACCGACTACCTCACTCGTTACGCCGAAACGAAGCCTCTGGAAAGGGGCACGGCAAGTGAAGCAGCCTGATTTTTCGTGGAGAATGTGGTGCTGAGGCATGGCGCTCCGTCAGTGGTAATAACTGACAGGGGAACTGCATTCGCAGCCAAGCTATTAAGCTATTACAGACGGTTTTAGGACTTAGTGGCACATCACACCGGCGAACAACGGCGTATCATCCTCAAGCGAATGGTCTTACGGAGCGTCTCAACAAGACACTTGCGGATATGCTTCACATGTACGTCGATGTGGAGCACAAAAACTGGGACGAGATGTTGCCGTATGTCACGTTCGGCTATAACACGGCTCATCAAGAAACAACAAGAACAACGCCATTCCGCCTTCTTCATGGTCGTGAAGTCACCACTATGCTCGATGCTATGCTGCTACACGTGTACAAAAACGTCGAGACGGATGCTGAGTATATCACCCAGCTTGCCCGAAGAAGCCCGACAACTTGCACGCCTACGTATTAGTCACCAGCAGGACAACGATTCAAGACGGTACAACCTTCGTCACCGACTAGTCTCATAAGAGCCAGGAGAGAAAGTTTGGATATGGATTCCTATTCGGTGCCGTGGCCTCTCAGAAAAACTTTTAAGACGGTACTTCCGGCTCTATACAGTTCTACGACGTCTCAGTGACATTAATTATGAGGTTGTTCCTGATACTGCGCCCTCACTAAGGCGTCGAAGGTGTGCTCCAGAAGTTGTGAACGTTGTTCGGATGAAACCTTATTTCTACGAATGAACTCGTGCGTTCCCAGCGAGTGCGAACCACTTTGACTATAAAGCATCAGGACGATGCTTTCTTGAAAGGGAGGCTAAATGTCACGGCTAAACACCGGGCAGGAGGACGACGAAGTGATGAGCGTGGGCAGCACCCACGATTGCTCCGAGAAAGACGATGTCGAAGTGGCTGCTCCTTTGTTCTGTCAATACAGACCTTGTTTTTTCTGGTCGCAACCACGTCCTGTATCCTGCTATTTTCACGTCGCGACAATATTTGACAGCTTTAACCTTGTTAAGCGTGAAAGGAACGATATTGATGCTTCGCAAACAACGCCCACGATCACTAAACAAGCTTTTGCAGTCACAGGAACACGTGGTAGCTGTAATTATCAATGGTAAGAGCCGAATGAGAGAGAGCGAGGTGACAACCAAGAGAGTCGTCTTAAAAGGACGCCGAGCTAGCTCTAAGTTTTCCTACTCGCGGTATGTTGGAGTATGAAGCGCCATTTCCTGACTCACAAAAAGCGCAACGCTCTCAGAGGCTACCGTGATAGCCGGCCATACTTTTTATGCGGGATGAGAGGGGTCGGTTTTTTTGCAGGTCGAATTGTTTCGCCCATGTGACCAATCCGTTGACGTCACCAAAACATCGGGGTATACTTCCTACAAAGGTTTTCCTAGTACAAAGGTTTTGCTAGAAAGGTTTCTTACAAAGGTTTTCCTAGTGACCCCAAAAGGGAAAATTTTGGGGACGACGGGTCTGGCACGGAACATGTTTTTTAACCGACTTTCGTTTGCTTCACGGAGGAAAGAATTTTCATATCCAAGGCATTTGTCAAGAGTTTTTACCAATTCTTCAGCCGTCATACTATTGCTGTTATCAAAGACTCAGAGTCTTTTCATAGTTTGTTCACCCATAGCCCCGGCTTGTCACGACTTCAATTGGACTGAGAATAGTAAAAAAAAGCACTAGGGTACAGTGTACAAGAAGGGGCTCAAGTCGCGGCAGCCATGATGTTTTGATGACGTCAACGAATTGGTCACATGGGCGAAACGGTTCAACCTGCAAAAAAAAACAAAACATCCCGGATGAGAGTTTACGGAGAACGTAGAGTTACAGCCAGGCGACGCACAGTTTTGTTTGTATGGGTGGGTGCTAAGCGAGGCCAAAGGTAAGGGTCATGTGGGCACCTGGAGTTGCTGTGTTGCATTGATAAATTGCAGTTCTCTTATCGGAAATGCGCCGAACAGGATGAACAGGTAGAAACCACGCGTTGAAGAGAAGAATCATTGCTGTACT
Source organism: Rhipicephalus annulatus (assembly GCA_013436015.1). Taxonomy (NCBI): domain Eukaryota; kingdom Metazoa; phylum Arthropoda; class Arachnida; order Ixodida; family Ixodidae; genus Rhipicephalus; species Rhipicephalus annulatus. The sequence continues at coordinate 16,871 of WOVY01003431.1, forward strand.
GGTCATGACACATTCCTTCAGTTTAGAACGGTCGCTGCTAGATCACTGTGTTAGACATAAAGGGCGTGTTTGTGAGCGTCCAGAGAGTGTGGCCTTGGCTCAGTGCATAGCGTGCCAGACATATGTGGCTCGTTACCGAGAGGTAATTGGCCGACTCCTCTTGACGGAATGTTTGGCTTCACTTCCTGATGAGGCGTATTTTCGTGACGTCATTTCCGTGATTTCCGTGAGGCGTGTTAACGAGCCGGCGCACGCTGTGTACCTCGAAGGCGGCGTTGTTGAGCACGTTCTCTGGCTGGAAATGCACAGTGTTGGCCACGGTAATCAGCACGTTATCCTCCTGCCGCTCTATGTGATAGTTGCTGTTGCCGTGAATCCAATGTCTGAAATGCTCATAAAGTGGAGACGCGGACCTATCAGGCGTTCTTCATTTGTTGAGAGCAGACAGGTGAAGAAACTGCAGGGTATCGATACCCGTGTCTAACACTGATCTTAGGATTTTTTCACGTGCTGCCGTGCCTGCGAATCGACGAGAACAAAGTGGACATAGTCGCGAGGATCCTCCTCACCCAACTGGCTTGCTTCACGTTCCTTTTTTTGCTCTTCTCGGCACGGTGGCAGCACGCGTTCACGCACAGCCAGATGAAACACCACTGTCATCCTGTTGTTTTCCTCTCTTTTTCACATTCCTTTTTATCTTCCACTTGTCGTGCCCCTTGTGGCGTTGTGTTGTTGAATTGGCCACATGAGTTGGAGACAGTGTTGACGCCACGCTTTTCTCTTCATTTCTCTTTGTTTCAAAGCCAGTTCGAGTAGGCAAGCACGCGGGCCATGGAAAACTGACGACTTGTGTGATGGCGTGCACTCTAAAACACATTGTTGGAACCATGAGAGGGGGTTGATCGTGAGCAGTGACCGCAGAAGTTACCACTGTGGCAACATTGCTCTACACACCGGAAGCCCTTGCATGACAAGCCACGCGGAAAAAGGAACAAGCTTTTAAAAATCCATGCATCTCCACGAAGTCAGTGATGACAATTGGGTGAAGCTTGGCCCGAAAGTCCACCATGTCAAAGTTGAAGTATCTGACAAGTGTAAAAGACTTGCGCTTGTAGGTTTTCATAACCATCTGCTAGAATATGATCGCTATTAGTGCATTGTAAAGATATTTTGTGACTCAAAATGTAATAAGAGCATTTCCCCACATAATGTAATTTGAGTGACGTAAAGCGACATAAAGTCGACAACAAAGCTGTCTTGAGGTTCACATTGTCTACGTTGTAGTCACGGAGCAGTATAAAGCGTTTCAGCTTTCACAATTTTGCAGTGCTGTTTTCACAATTTTATTTGTAGCTCATCTGTTGAAACTTGGTTTTATTCAAATACAAACATGTTTCTACGATAACCATGATTTTCCAACCACAATGTCTGCGGAGTGACCTTTAATGACGAAGCTGGCCATAATATGGGCGTTGAAGTCATCGACAAGATGGTTTTATAATGATTGCAAAAAATTATGAATAGCGCCAGTCTAGCGTCCATCATTTTTTGTCTTTCATGTCCGCGAGTTTCGTTTCTGCGCTCTTGCTCGCAGTTTGCGGCGTTGAGCCAGGAAGTTGTGTTCTTCCATCTGTACGAATGGCCCGAGGCCAGCAGTGCTGGTTGCCTTCACTCTTCAGCGTGAGCTGGAGGGGCACAAGGTCAAGACAGCTCAAATGAGCGCCACTCGTTTTGGAACAATGCGTTCCAGAGAATGGAAACCATCAAGAAACTGTGGCTATTGTATTTTACCATCGGCTAGAAACATTACTTTAAGCCACAGCAGTGGGGACAAATTCAACGCCTCAATCACCAGGTGGGAGTCGAGGCAGAATTATTGGTCGTAAACAAGTGCGGAAATATGCTCACCGTACTGCACTAAATCTGCAACATACTTCATTTATTCCTTCATGTGGGCAAATAAATGACTCCAGGCGATTTTATAAGCCTGTCTACTTTGCTTTCTTTAGTGTTACTGTATACTAACAAAACAACAAAAAAGGTCTTCTAAGAGGCACTATGGCTGAAGCCAAGTTTTAGACAAAGGAGAGTGTCTTCTTCAAGCCACTAAATGACCACTTTAGCGCGAGTATGGTTGTGCTTCTAACACTCTCTCCGATCTAACTGCTACAAGGGCCTATTCGTTATTGTGCCAGAACTTGACTGTTATCAAGTTCGCGGTACCGTTTTAGCTTTAATAAGAAGCTACTTATCTAATAGGAAACAATGCGTACCAATCAATCGAGAGCTATGATCATCCATGAACGTTAAGAATGGTGTACTTCAATGTAGTATTTTGGAACCCCTATTATTTAATATTTTTATCAACAATATTGCACGTATTTACAGCTCTGTAGATAATGTAATTTACGCGGACGATACGAGTATATTTTCTTCTGGGGAAACGGCTGATGACCTCCTTGTTTCTGCTAATGAAATACGAAATAAAATATATGCCTGGACTGTGGCGAATTCTCTACACATTAATTGCTCTAAAAGCAAGGCTGTACTGTTCCGTGCGAAAGTCAAGTCAATTGAAACGTCTCACAAACTAACACTTATTAACGTTAAAATTAAACTTTGTCAAACAGTTAAAACTCTCAGTGTCCATTTTCACCAACACATGGCATGAAATTACCATGCCGAACACATTAGTCACAAACTTTGTAAAGTTTTAGGTGTGTTGCGTCGATGCCAGAACATACTACACGTGAAACAAAAAAATATTTGTGAACAATGCTCTTTTTTCTTCACATTTACACTATTGTCATCTGGTCTGGTCTACAGGTTATAAAGCATCTCTAAAGAACCTGGTCGTGTTACAAAAAATGCCTGGCGGTGCATTGAAGGTGTATCCTATAACGCACACACTGCTTCAATATTTGCAAAATATAGAATTTTAAGAATTACTTGTTATTACGAATACCAGCTTTTGGCAGCTTTTAAATCAGAAATACGCAGAGGAAGTATCTTTTATGCACCTTGGCTACCCTGCAACCAAATCCGGCCAGTCGTGTTACTCGGTTTACGGAGACTTGGCACGTACCTTGTCCTCGCACAAACTATGGATTTGAAACCCTACGTTACCGCCTTCCAAGTGTGATGAACAAATGGAAACTAACAACTGATAATCTGCGTATATTGTCCAAAACTTAAATGTTAAATCGGATGTGCTGATTGTGTTGTAAATGAATGTTGGGTGATTTCTGTAATGGTTATTCAGTTTTTATTCTTTCCTTCATTGCTTTGTTAGGAATATTTTTGTATGTATTTCACAGTTGTCATTCTATTATTTGCTGTCATGAGCCACATGCGTGTTTCTTTTATATTGTCGCTTTCCGCTGCCTGTAATTTTTGTATTTTTGTAAATTTGTAGTTTAGATTTTTTTTCTGGGTGAAGGGGCCAGTCAAGCTGTAAAATGTAGCTTTTTTCTCTTCGCACCAAACCACGTATACAGTGTATTTTCGTGTACTTGTCACGTGGTTAAATAAACTCAAGCTCAAACACTGAGTGAAGTTCGATTTGCGGAATACCGGCCACTGCGACTGGATTTCGAGAGAGCAGAGGTACTGGCTGAACTGCCACTGTGGTTAAATTAAGGAGTATTTTTAAGAAAGTCAGATGGTCAGAAATTTTCGCAGCGCTTCACCGCGGCGTCTCTAAATATCATATCATAACTAGCCGACGTGAAACGTAAGCTATTGCAATGGTTATTGATTTAAATAGTAGAGGAAGAGGAGGCGAAAGCAAAAACGGGTGGTCTGTTTCGAAGAGGGGCGAGAAAAACACAGTCAGAACGTACAAACGGCCAGAAAGCCTACATCCTCACTGGTTTGTAATTAACCCGGATTCCTTATACAGTTTTAAAATGTAAGAGCAGCAATGAAAGCCTCAATACAAAAAACTATGCGCATATTTAGAAACGTTGAAATTTTTCGTCTTCTCTCGGATAGTGGGTATCACGGTAAATAAGAAATACAAATAAGGCTGAAGTACCTGCTAACGCATGAAATTTAGTTAAATTTGGTGGGTAGAATAAATGTTATGCTTGTTTATGAACCTCCGTTACCTGCATCTATAAAAATATTTTCTTAATTATAGTATAACTTGTCTAAATTGCGCAGTATTAAAAAATACTTGCAGCAAGCTAGAGTAGCCACCATATTCAGTATATACATGGTCTCCTAGTTATGACTCTACACGATTTATAAAAAAAGAAACGTTCTTACGAAGAGCACACCTAGCTCATGTTGTTCCCAGTGTACTGTCGTAGCCACTGTTATCTAAGTTCATTAATGACGTCAACGTAATTACTACTAATCTTGAATTACTTTCAAAAGGTACTTTCCTATTAATCAAAATACAGTGAGGCATATGTGGCGAAGACCTCTTTAGTGTCGTCACTTTAATAGCAGAGAATATTAAGTACAAGAAGGCCGTCGTGAACAACTTCAAGTGCTTCAAAATATCTTTAAGGAAACTAGACCGTTTTCTTCGCCTTGAATCCACCAATACGGCATTTATTAGGAAAGAATCCCTGTTTTTGATGGCTAAAAACATTTACCTCGGTCCATTTTTTGAAGCAACTCAGTATGTTGGCTATCATAACTCTTCTTCGCCGTGTTGTCTGTTCTTTGAAGCTTGCAGCCTGATTGTAAATTATAAATCGTACAACTTGTTTAGCATTGATTGCAAGGCAGTTTTTGACACGCAGCTTCTCTTAGTCTCGAATTACCTGAGGAATCCTCGTTTTTTCATAAGTTAGAAGAACTTCTTTACGGTCATTTCAAATTACACCTTTACACCTTTTAAGTCAATTTGTAATCAAAATGATCTTTGATAAAATACCATTTATTCGTGGCTCCATGGCCCTAATTTTGATCTGACCGTTTGAACAACGCCTCATATAGGAAGATTTCTGTTGCAATCATTCATAATTTCATTCATTTATTCATTCGTTCGTTCGTTCATTTGTTTATTTCCATTGTAAAAATCCTTTACAATTGCAGGGGCGTACAAAAAAAGCTGCTCTGGCTCTTGTACTACATGGTGGCAGCGTATTCATAATGCTATTCAAATTCAAATTTATGTAAGTAATCGAGAAGCTGGTCACTGAATTCAACAGGCATACAACCTCGAAAACAAAAGAGGGATATCGTCACCACTAGTACTTAAAATAAAAGTAACTCAGCTAGAGCCGGGACTATTGAAAGTCAGTTAAACCTGAGAAAAGTATTCGTTAAAATTGAGTGAAACATTTCGTCTTGACACATAATAAATTTTTCTTTTTCGGCCAGTTATACAAGCGCTCACCAATCATATCGGTTTTCAGACCCAATCTAAAGTGATTTAAGTTAGAATACCAGCAATATATTTTTTTCTCAAGACGAAATTACGCAATCGCGGGGGGTAGAATATCAATATGCTGAAAAATGTGCATTGACTAAAAAATTACAAGGTAGACCGGTACAGAAAAACGCTAGTTTCAATTTTCAAGTCTAAATAATTCACATAGCATCGTGTTTTACCCTATTGGGTTTTGTTGAATAAATAAATACTACGAAGACGCTGTTGAACAAAAGTAAGACTAAATAGAAATGATGTATATAAGAATATTCTAAATTTTCTGTTTTTGAAAAAGACGTTTTTTAATATATTTTTGTAGGCAAAATTTACGTGGTGAAGGAAAACGAAGACTAGATGTGAAAGACTCGGCTCACGCGCAGGCTGCGGAAAAGTGTTCTAAAACCTTATGCAGGCATCCTTTTCGCGTCTTTTGAGACTTTTTGGTTCCTTACCTGGAATCTCAATCACGGGGTTCTCGTCTCCTTCTACCGTGCTGATGGAAACGCCGTCACCTGGAACCGGCGGCTGTTTCTCGACGGCAGAAAAGGAGGGCTACGTCACCTACTGGACGCATTCGCAGCAAGAGTTGGAATATGGCGTGGGCGCCTTGAATCAAGCTTCGTTCGTCCCTGCACAGAATGTCTTCGAACGCACAGCCGATCGATGCAGCATCGCACCAGCACTGGGCTACGTAGCCTTCATCGGTGTCCGACACGATCCAAACCTCTTCGTCTGCCATGATGCAGCACGTAATTCCAGCCTATGCAATTCCAGGGGCAGACCTGCTGACCAAGGCCGCGCCATTCAGGTTAGTGCCCTGATACATAGGCTTAACCTTTCCGACACATAGCAGAGTGCGTGTATTTTACAGTGTACTATATCAAGCCACAGTATCAATGACTGTCTTTGCCTATTCGCCTCTACTCAACGTGGCTTTCGGGTTCATATAGATTTGTTAGCAAGATATAACTGTAAGAGAACTTGAATCTCTTACAATTAAAAACAGTGCAACTGAGAATAACCAGGCTGATATGTGCTAACAAAGTTTTTTAAGACAAAAAACATCATTTGTCTTATTGCGCCACTGTTCCGATATTCTGCTTACGGCGCTCGTTTTTGTACCTGACGGTAACGGGTTAGAACACTGCCTTGCGGTCGCGTTTCGGTGGAGGGGAAACGCTTGAGGACCTTCCTGTTGCGCGATAACTGCACGTTAAATAACAGCCGATGGCCTAAATTTCTAAAGTCCACCACTAAGGCGTGTCTCGGAATCGAAAGTGGTTGAGTACGAAAAAACCTACAAATCAGTCTAATGAATAACTCGGGATCACACTCGCCACCATTGAATATCTCGACTTTGGTTGAATAATCGCAATAGGGTGCTTGCCACGTTTGATAATTTTGCGATATTCTTGCCTAGATCTAGATATTTGTCGCAGACTTCCATCGTGTTCAGTTGGGTTAACTAATGTCTCACATTTGACGCCAAACATTCTGCAGCGCAGTGTTGGGGACACCATGCCACTTGTGCTTGCTTACTATGTTGACTATATGCGTTTAGGGGGTATGCTTGATTGATTTGTGAGATTTAACGTCCCAAAACCACCATATGATTATTAGAGAGGCCATAGTTGAGGGCCCCGGAAATTGAGACTGTCACACAAGTCCCGTTTATTAGGGAGGCGATCGCCGGGCTAATTCCAAGAGCCGAAGTATCGGCCCCCCCGAACCGCACCACGAAAGCGTGGACAATTTAGAAGTGGTCCTTTTTGGTGCGCCAGCGGACGCCGGCTGTGGCCCAAAGAACAAGTCAGAGCCGAGAGTTGATAAACAAACAAATTATATTCTCAATAATGGCAGATCAAAATCAATACACAAAAATGCACACTCCACAATAGTTGCATACAATATGTCACCAATCAAACCAATCAATCAACGTACTACACAATACAATCAGCCACACTTGAAACAATGTACACGGACAACAATACGCACTACAATGCAGTCGCATGCATTGAACAACCAAGACACTTAAAGACTAAAGAGATAGAAAACCTATCCAGTCCAAAGTTCTTGGAACAAAAGTCTGGATGATACTCTCCCGAGAATCACTCACTCAAAGTCCAGCGTTGTTGTCGTTTCGCTGTCCCCTGAAGTTTCTCTTCCAGGAGACCTCGCGTCCTCAAATGGCCACTCTCCAAGCTTCAAACTTCTTCGCCGGAAATCCGTCGGCTTCACACACGCAGCTGTTGCCCGCGTCTTCGCTCGATAGCGGTAAACCCACGCTCTTGTCTGTAGCTCGAGCCGTCCCTACAGACCAAGACCTTCGCCGACTACACGGCGGAATCCCTACGCACTCTGGCGCCCACTTCCGTCTCCTCCTGCTTTCTCGTCTCGGCCGCTCGATTAAATACCTTCCGCGCCACCTTCCAGAACGTTCTCCTCATTTCGTCGGCGCGATGCGCAGCGAAGGCTGGGGAGAGGCGAGACGGTTTGTCTGCCCTCCGCGTCGGATGACTCAGCTCGGTGTGGCCACGCCTCCTTCGTTCTAGAAAAATCGCGGCCTTGCTGGGCCGCCGATATGGGGTGAGGAGGTTCGTCTGCGAAGCCATGCTTCTGCGGGGAGAGCGCGCGCCCGGGAGCCTTGGATGTTTGCTTTTTTTTTTCTTTTTACCTCGCGGCGTTTCTCCCGCCCGTTGTCGCAAGGATTTGGCGGCGCGCTCTTTTTTTAGCGCTCGTTCTGTGACACTGCCCCCCACTTTAAGAATATTATCTCATAATATTCAAACCACACAAACGAGCGCGAACAGTCACCACACACTCTCACAGACTGTAACACCATCAGTCACTCATGACACTTCACATTCACAATAGATCACTTAATACAATCGTACATTGTAGTTCAATTCCACAACACATGAAATATAGCCACAGGTACATGCCTGCAACACTTCATCACACATTCCAAACAATACAAACGTACAAAGTTCTGTCTATACAACAATTATACAACACTATACATCACATCATCGCACAGAACACTGACTCGCTCGACATACACTTGAGACACAGGATAACACAACATTGACACAACATATGGCACTCAGCACTGCCCAACACATTCTGATTCGACTTAAACACTTATCCTGTGTACTTTGAGCGGCGCTTGCGCCCTTTCTTGCGGTGCTCGCTCGATCTCTTGTTTTTCCTTGTTCTTTTTCGGCGAGCCCTTTCCAACGACGGTATCTGAGGCGGCGTCTCAGCCATCGTTGTCACTTCCGACACCGTTAACGCGTCATTACATTCGACGGGTCCTATCTGTTTATTTACCCGCTTGATCATGCCTCTACATTTTGCCCGGCTGGCCAACTCCGTCTTCTTTACACTGTCAGTCGGTTGAGGTCGTGCCGACGTAAGTCTGGTTGCTCGGCCCGTGAACTTATTCGACACGATCGTCTTCTCATTCGCTGTCTCTTGGGCCGCGGCTTCACCTTGGGCTCTAGTGAGATCCGTCACGGTATGCTCCTCCACTGTATCTCGCGGCCGCTGTGTTGGCGAGGGCTCTATCTTCGGGTCTTCTCCCAAACATTCTCGATCACTTGGCCCTCGCGCCCCGTCGATGTTTCCGATGACAAGGTCATACAGGGGGGTCGTCATGCATAAAGCGGTAACTTTCCCGCTGAAGTACGGGGTTTCCACCTCAATCTCTGCTTCGGGAAGTATTCGAACTGTACGGTCAATTAGGCAAACCGGTTTCGTTCTGCCTGTCAACTCACTTTCCCGTACCAAATCTCTCCGCACGATAACCGTGGAGCTACCGGTATCTCTTAACGCCGTAATCTTTTTGTCCGCAACTTTTCCAGGTAGCGCTGGCATTCCCTTCGTAACAACGGTTGGCTGTTCTGACATTACAGCACCCACAATGGGAATTTTTTCCCCATTTTTCAACTCTACGAATCCATCAGTGACGTCATCAACGGTTTTTGGTGCCACTTGTGCACAGGATACCTGGTGAGTTTGACTCGCTCCGTTACGACATGCGTCTGCCTTGTGCCCAGTCTGACCACACTTAAAACATTTTACTGCCGTAGGGCTCGTGAAGATCGTTCGACAGTTTTTCGCGCGATGACCCACTCGGTTGCACAGAAAACATCGCGGAATGCTCTCTGGTGCACGCTTCTTTTCTTCAGGAGCCAATTTCTTCGAATCATCGGGACACTCCTTCTTGATCTTGGCCAAATTAGTGCCACCTTGCGCTTCAGAGAATTGATCAGCCAATTCAAGCATGTTTTCAAGTGAGTCAGCCTTCCTCTTTTTTAAGTACAGTGACAGGCTTGGGTGGCAACTAGTAAGAAATTGTTCTCTAATTAGCAGCTCTCTAAGCTCATCGTACTCCTGCGCTGTCCCTGAAAGTTCAATCCATCTGTCGAAATAATGGCAAAGTCGGGCGGCATACTGCGTAGCCGTCTCACCATCAGCTGGCTTTCCTGTCCGAAATCTGTCCCGGAATCCTTCCACAGTGAATCTATATCGCTTCAACAAAGCCGCTTTCACCTTTGCGTAGTTGGCTGCATCGGTCGGCGTCAGCCTACCGTACACACTGAGCGCTTCACCACTCAAGCAGGTACTCAAAGCAGTTGCCCATTGCTGTTCCGGTCAATTCTGGTTCCTCGCAATCGTCTCAAATCTGTGGAGGTACGCGTCTAGGTCGTCCTTCCTTTCATCAAACGCTACGAGCAGCTTGCTTGGGTTCAAGCGGAAGCCGTGATCTTCCCGTTCGCTGCTTTCAACTCTAGCTTGGACGGGAGTTTCGCTTCGCTGTTGCAAACGGAGCCGCTCGAGTTCCATCTCGTGCTGACGCTGCCGTTCCCTTTCCTCTCTTTCTTCTTTCGCCCTCTCAGCTGCCAGTCTTTCTTTCTCCAGCTCCAACTTCAATTGTAGCTCTCTTCCTTCTTTCAGCTGTCGCTCCTTTGCCTCTCTTTCTTCCTTCAGCTGTCGCTCCCTCGCTTCTCTTTCTTCTCTCGCCCTTTCGGCTGCCAACTTCTCTCTCTCCAACTCCAACTTCTTTTTCCGCTTTGGCTCTTTCGACCGCCAACCTCTCTCGTTCCAACTCAGCTGTTTTTTCTTCCTTGGCTCTCTCAGCTGCCAACCTTTCTCTCTCAACCGCCTCTCTCTCCTTCTGGCTTACCCATTTCCGTAGTTCGGCGCCGGAAAGACCCATCTTCTCACCAAGCGCAACTAACTTTTCGAGATCCATTGTGTCTCGCAACTCGCAAATAAAACCTTGCCGCGTGCAAAAAGTATCTGCCTAAATCAGTCTATCGGAACACTCCCTTGCACTGGGTCACGAGAACACTGAACAACACACAAAATCGTTCCGATAGCACTATCACAACTCGAGGCTCTTTCTCACTACTTTGGACACACTGTGCACCAAAAAGTCCTATGTCGCGGACGCCAGATTAATTGTCACACCTGTCCCGTTAATTAGGGAGGCGATCGCCGGGCTAATTCCAAGAGCCGAAGTATCGCCCCCCCCCCGAACCGCACCACGAAAGCGTGGACAATTTAGAAGTGGTCCTTTTTGGTGCGCCAGCGGACGCCGGCTGTGGCCCAAAGAACAAGTCAGAGCCGAGAGTTGATAAACAAACAAATTATATTCTTAATAATGGCAGATCGAAATCAATACACAAAAATGCACACTCCACAATAGTTGCATACAATATGTCACCAATCAAACCAATCAACCAACGTACTACACAATACAATCAGCCACACTTGAAACAACGGACACGGACAACAATACGCACTACAATGCAGTCGCATGCATTGAACAACCAAGACACTTAAAGACTAAAGAGACAGAAAAAATATCCAGTCCAACGTTCTTGGAACGAAAGTCTGGATGATACTCTCCCGAGAATCACTCACTCAAAGTCCAGCGTTGTTGTCGTTCCGCTGTCCCCTGAAGTTTCTCTTCCAGGAAACCTCGCGTCCTCAAATGGCCACTCTCCAAGCTTCAAACTTCTTCGCCGGAAATCCGTCGGCTTCACACACGCAGCTGTTGCCCGCGTCTTCGCTCGATAGCGGTAAACCCACGCTCTTGTCTGTAGCTCGAGCCGTCCCTACGGACCAAGACCTTCGCCGACTACACGGCGGAATCCCTACGCACTCTGGCGCTCACTTCCGTCTCCTCCTGCTTTCTCGTCTCGGCCGCTCGATTAAATACCTTCCGCACCACCTTCCAGAACGTTCTCCTCATTTCGTCGGCGTGATGCGCAGCGAAGGCTGGGGAGAGGCGAGACGGTTTGTCTGCCCTCCGCGTCGGATGACTCAGCTCGGCGTGGCCACGCCTCCTTCGTTCTAGAAAAATCGCGGCCTTGCTGGGCCGCCGATGTGGGGTGAGGAGGTTCGTCTGCGAAGCCATGCTTCTGCGGGGAGAGCGCGCGCCCGGGAGCCTTGGATGTTTGCTTTCTTTTTTTTTCTTTTTACCTCGCGGCGTTTCTCCCGCCCGTTGTCGCAAGGATTTGGCGGCGCGCTCTTTTTTTAGCGCTCGTTCTGTGACAGAGACCACCTGGGGTTCTTTAACGTGCACCCAAATCTGAGCACAAGGGCCTACAACATTTCGGCCTCCTTCGGAAATGCAGCCGTTGCTGCTGGGATTCGAACCCGCGACCTACGGGTCAGCAGCCGAGTACCTTAGCCACTAGACCACCACGGCGAGGCAAAAGTGTTTGGGGAGCCCACATTGTTGCGGCCTCTTGCCGAGCATATAAAACACACGCACTCTCTTTTGAGCCACGTATACGAACTTCGGAAAACTGACAAAATATTGAATGTTAAAGAGGACGTTATGTATTTGATAGCTGTGTTCGAGGAGAAATTTACGTTATGAACGAACTCTCAACTTAAGTATTATGATAGCGCCTGCACGTTAGTTTAGTGGATAAGGTTTTCGGCTGATAATCCGCAGGTCGCGGGCTCGAATCCCGGGTGTGGCGGCAGCATTTTGAATGGAGGCGAAAATGCAACTGTCCCTTGTGCCCAGATTTGAGTGCACGTTAAAGAACCCCACGTGGTGAAAATTTGAAGAGCCCTGTACTACGACGTCTCTTAAAATCAAATGGTAGTTTTGGGACGTTAAACCTCACATATGTATTACCCGTTAAAATGCGCGATGAATATTAGTTTGATTTTATTGAAAGATTGATTGTAGTTGCACCTAGTGGAGTATATATCCACAACTGCTTTTTCTACGTGATGTCTCAGGCCCTTTGTAGAAGGCCATATATCGACCTTGACATGCAGCGCCGTCGTAATGAGAGCTCCTTCAAAACATTTTAGGAGAGAAACAGTGATGACATTTTTAATGTTCCTTAGGAACTCTAATTTTATATTACTGCAGCCCTCAGTTAATCCGCTCCTATGAATCGCAAATGCTTCTAGTCTTTGTACCGAAGCAAAAAACATCCTGTATTGGCGAGAAACGACGGTACAAAACGAAATATACAGACACATGCACTGACTGATAACGAACTAGCTTGAAATCTGTTATTCTGGCACTTTGCAACCGTAGTTCTGAATTTGTTAACGGTGGGATGTGCTGCCTCCCTAACAGGACAAGCTTGACTGGAAAGACACCCTCTTTGCTAAAAAGGCACCATCAGTACATTCTAACCGGAGCCAAATATCGAATGCAGCACCACTCGATTGCTGGGCCACATATGCGTTAGCAGCGGAGAAAAGCTCGGTAGAAGTTACTGCCACTTCCGAGGAACATGCCAAGACAGTCCGCAAGGCGCTTATTTGGCACAAGATATCGCAAAGTAACTAAGGCTCTGTAAAATATATTGTGTGATGACCACATTGGCTCGTAAATTACAGCAGCTGACAAGACGGAGATAACGGGGTCTTATAGATGAAGAGGTGTAGTAGTGAAATTAACATAAAAGAAATGACCGTGGTTGGCTTGTCAGTACGTATTTGTTGACTACTTTGAGTTGCAGCTGGCTTGCAACTGTCAAAATAATGAAAGAACTCAATGAGATTGCGTGCGGAATGCATTAGTCGAAGCCATCCATTGCGGCACAGAAAAGTCATTTCCATCATTTTCTCAGCCCATGTATTGTTACCACAAAGATAATACAATAAGTGTTCCTAGTTCTGCTTTCATTCGTTAGAATAGGTACGATGCTGAGAATATCCATTTCTACCTCCTCTTTTCTCCCCTTTATCTCTTCTTGAGTGCAGGGTAGCAAACCGGATGTGCGTCTAGTTAACCTCCCTGCCTTTCTTTGCATCTTTATCTCTCTCTCTCCATTTACACCTACTTCATGCGAAAACCAATAAACAAGCATCAAACTATATTTTATGATTTCGCTGCTTCAGTGTGATTATGTTTTTGCGTATTGCCCGGCTCTCATGTTATTACTGCATCTTAATTAGCTGCCTCCGAGTCAAGTGACACTGCGCGCTTACTAAATCAAATACACGTCTATTTCTGGCTGGCTATAGCCTCATGAATAAGTGTTGTGGCAATTACAAACAAGCTGCAAGGTCAATTTGTCCTTTAATAATTGCAAAATCCGGAATTTCTTCGCAACCTTCAACTAATCTTTGTTGCTTTATTCATTAGCACTTTCAGAGGAATGCTTGCACCCTATAGGTCTTTTTTAGCCCCGATTAATAATGAAAATAGATTTATTTTCGGGCACGACCTATATTTCTCTTTCAATAGGGTTGATAAGAAACACTTACACATAGGTAGGGTATGTAGTCATTGCGTCGACAAGTAGCCTTGTGGGAACGTCAAAAAAGACTGGGCAGAAGGCTGACTACAGCAACGCCCATGAATCAAGCATTTCTTAAAGCTTGATGCATACAGCTCTTTAGGAACTTCTCTCATCAGCTCATCGTGTTTAGTGGACTATGGCCTCTTCTTATCAGGTGATCCAGTTGAGTATTTGTGTTTAGAAGAACATCTAGGTATTGAAGGGAAGCATTTAGTTGGATAAGCAAGACTGTACGAATACGACCATACACAACGGTTGAATAAAGTGTATTGTCACGCATAACGCAGCATGTTTGGAAACGGCAGATAATTCATTTTTTGCTGCTCCTCAATTCAGCGAGTTCTTTCGTTATTGCTCCGTTTGTGAGTTTCCGGTGCATGAGCAGCCATGCAGCCACTGCGAAATCGGGGCATTAACGAAGCCTATACAAACCTTCTGGAAGTTTTTATACAGCGGAAATAACCCCAACATAGCCTTACTTACATAAAGTGGAGTCCGATGTTTGCAAAATTGTGATGCCTTGACAGGTTCTTACCGACTTGAACAGGTGACGCTGCCTTAGTCATATCCTGTCTATTTTAGTTCTCTTAGAAAGCAATTACTTTTAAAATCAGTGCAACATGGAATATCCGTGCTTAAATGTGCTATCAATGTTTGTGAGATAAATCATTACTTGCCTCAATATGCGACCGCAAAGCCATAAAAAACATCGCCTGCATCTTCCCACGGGAGGAGCTCAATTGATTGATTGATTTATATGTGGGGTTTAACCGTCTCAAAACCAACATGATTATTTATTTATTCAGAATACTGTCAATCTTGTGTGGGATTATTACAGGTGTTGTGTCACATTGTACATTGTAAAACAAGCAATACACAGACTAAAAATGCATGTTTCAAGCACTCGAAATTCCAAGCAAATATCTCGAAGAGTGCAAAATTCGCCATAGTGATAGGCAAAGACTCTTCATGAATATAATCATAAGATGAATTGCTGGGGCAAGCAAAAACAAATACAAAACGTAATTGTACAGACAGAGTTAAAACTTGTGACATCATGGATTCAGGAAATCACGGCTAAATAAAAGTCAGCACACATTCACTCGCTCGATTAACAAATTTATGAAATGCCGGCTGTGTAAACACGGTGGGGTGCAGGATATTTCAAGCGTGTATGGCTTGCTGAAAAAAAAGTGGCCAAAAGCATAATTCTTGAAGGGATACTCATAAAGTGTGTATTTATGCTTATTTCGTGTTTGGCGCTTACTGTTAACCTTAACATGATTAGTCGTTTTTTTTTCAGAGTGTTGTAGCAGCATATACAAAAATCTCAGGCTGTGAAGCTTGGCGCGGCTCACCAGGGTGGGCAGATCCGCTCTTATCAAAACAGTAGTAGATGAGTCGGTACGCTTATAACGGTTATCTAGAGATAAAACGGACTGGTTCACGTTGTATTCTTTCAAGCGTGGCTACATGTTTGTTTTTGAAGGGGGACCAGGCCACACTCGCCTATTCGAGGATTGGGCAGATAAGCATGGTATACCTATAAGTTTTGTTTGGGGTTATGAGAGACACCGTAGTGGAGGACACCGGAAATTTTTATAACCTGGGGTTCTTTGACGTGTATCGAAATCTGAGCACATGGGCCTACAGCATTTCCCTCTCCGTCGGAAATGCAGCCACCACAGCCGGGATTTGATCCCGCGACCTGCGTGTCAGCAGCCGAGTACCTTAGCCACTAGACCACTGCGGCGGGAGCCGAGCTCGAGTAAATGCGTCACAAGTGGCGGAGTATCTTGTGAATGTTGCGGAATCGGGTATGGCTTGGGAATGATAAATTATTATTTCGTCTATATTAGTCTTACTTATTGAATGAAGGAGAAGCGTTGCCTTCAGCGAGTAGTGGGACGCTGATGTGCGATCGAAGATCTACATAGACAGGGTGGCCAGTAAACAATTGGGGAGCTCGATCAGCCGATTTTTACTAGCACACTTGTGCCTTCGTCGGCCTTGCGAAGATAGAAAAGGGGGGAGGGGACAAACAGTTGGCGCAAGACGGAAGCATGCAGCCGATCCGCGAGGTGCTAGCATTCGAAGCGGGGGTGTTGACATCCCCGCCGACACACGACACGTGACATCGTGCCACTGAGAAATGCTCGGAATTTAAAATATTCTCGGATAAAAGGTACAAACAGTAAGTCATCGCTGAGGTGATGTAGGTTGTCGTTTGGAAACTAAAGGTTCACATCTGCACGTTTTTAAGGGGACCATTTACATACGTTTGACTTTTGTGCACTGGCAGTGGAATAATAGAGGGACTGGAGGCGATGCCTACGCAGGAAACTGCACTGAGGCTCACTTCTAGCTAGTGTGTGAGAGCCGAATATTCATCTCATTCACCCGCAGTGAAAGTGATGATTATGAGGATGGTGTTATGATGGTGATGAAATAAATTTATTTATGGAAGTGATGTTTGAGGGGGATAGTCCTCAAAGGCCCTCCCCATACAAACATTCGGTGGGCTCCCCCTTACGGGAGCCCATTGGCGTCAGCCGCGATTTGGGGTACCTCAACCATGGCCCGTTGGGCCGTCAGGTAAGGGCAGTGCGAGCAGGGTGGCCTCCCAGGCCTTTTGGGAAGAATCGGGTAGAAGGGCGAGGTATAGGGTTCTTTGGAACACCCATACCCTGTGGAAAATATCACAGGAATTCTGTGATGTAGAAGCGAGGTAAACGTGCTTCGGACACGTATTCAGCAGTGTGTGTAAGCCAGATTTCATGAGTCGATAATGTAGTTGTCTTTTACTTTGTTACTAATTTTGGGCCTTGAGACGTGTCTATAGCGTACAATAATTTGGGGAAATGTTGAAGTAGAGCCAAGACTGCTTTGTGAATATGCTCTTTAGGATTTCTGGGCATATTAGTATTTTAGTGTAAAGACGAAGAAGGATTCGCTACACCGCATTTGTGAATACCTTACACGGTTTCATATGAATGTGACTATTGAATTCGAAATGTCATGCGATTTCCTGGATGGTGTAGGCGTGATTGGTTTTGAGGTCTGTATCGGTGCGTGGTGGTGGGTGGTGCCAGGAAAGTGAGTGCGTGGGCTGTGGAATTGACCGCCTCATTATTACCGACGCCTGTTTCAGCTATATAAACGTGAGACTCTACCAGGTTGTGCTGCGGAAAACACCGTCATCAGCGCCCTCACCGACGTGCCGGCCATAAATTGGTAGTGCAAAGGGAGCCATCCGCAAATGAACGTGCGTAGGCCCTTCTCTTTCGTTGGTCTAGAGGCATGGTTTCCTGATCAAGGACCTGGTAAGCTTCTAACGTCAATCCAACCTCGCTTCAGAAAAGTAGGAAGCTCATCAATTAAACTGTGGGTACAATGCGAAAGTTGTTTCAGTTAATTCGGCGTACTGCGGCATGCACTTTAGGTGCATGCGAACATCGCAGGACATCGAGTTACAGGCAAGCACTCTGACGTTCGTTCTATAAAGACTAACTGCGTGAAACTTGCGAATACCCTTGATGCCAAAACGATTAGGTGCATACACGAGCAATCTATCTTACGATTAGTGGTACGATGGTCACTTTATGCGGCACGATTTCGCCATTGCAGTTGCATATTCTCAATTGGTCTCTTGCTTCCTGTGCGTTGAACTGTTTTATTACGCAATATAGAATGTTCTGTTTACGGTTGTCATCCGTTTGTATATACTGCGAACGGGCATGCATGCGTGTCTACAGTCTCGGTGTACGAAGAAATGCAAAACCAAGGCCTCCGAGATAGCTCCGACCATCACTGAGACCAACGGCAAGAAAAAAAAAGCTCATATTCGTGACCATCTTTTTGCGATTTACTTGTATGACGTGTATGCTCGCATTTCATAGATAAAGCCGGAACTTAGAGCCTTTAAAGCCCTCAGGCGTAATGCTGTGGAGCATCAGGTTATCGGCAGTCGTTGCCCGTGCGATGTTTATCGCGTCCGTCACCTGTCTGCTGCTGCATGGTGCGCACCGCGGTCAAAGGCTCTGTTAAGCTTCATTATCGAAGTTGCTACGGTTCCCTTTGATACCAAAGCTACTCAAAACATTATCAGGGAGACCTACATTTTACACGTTCTCAAGAGAACGGCTGTAGACAACGCTAGTGATTCACTTACACAACGCAACAGCCCATGTCCAGTGTTCTCGCCGTTGTGCTTCGCGAACGCTGCCGAAAACAGTAAATTGAAGTTCTTAATGTCCGTAACAATTCACAACGCAACTGTAGCGTCGGCTGAGGTCTTTTATTTGTAGAGCATGGAGCTGTTGGCGTCTGCTCTTGTCTTCGCCGTCGTTCTGGCGAGTGAACCAGCAAGCACTTCACCCCGGATTGGTGACGCACCTGACTAGCGGAGAAAAGCTGGTAGCTCTTTTTCTAAGAGTCCAATGCTCAATTACACCTAATATTTAGCTGAATTTCGGTAGTTTACGATGTAGTTGCACCTGGTTGTTCAGCAAACTGTGCAACGGAGTCAGGGTTTGCGACACTCAAAACTTTGTCGACAGGTGGCACTGCGTGTCCGCAAAATCCTCCTGTAGTACTGCCAAGGGGAACCCAACCAGTCTCACCCATTATGTACCACTCAGTCGGGCAGCTGGTCAAGCACCACCTCGATGAGGTATTTGCTTGCCACGCCGATACCTAATTGAGGCGCAGACACCACACCTACCCCGGCCGTCACTCCCGGATACCTGGAGCCAGCGTGGGGTTCCTCAACCTCCACGGGGCAAGGAAGATCAAAAATGGAAACAACTGTACAAAACTATAACAAACAAAAACATTAGCCTATTGGCAGTTCTCCGGGACCTGGAGGAGCCACCTACACATCTCTATTGGCAGTAGGCTGGCAATAACCGATCCGTAGGAGAACGAAAAGGTGGAGGTGTGGGTGTGCTACGGCAAAGCGGTACGTCATGGACACGGCTACCAGAGAACTGCCAAGAACACATGTGGATTGCCGTGGAAATTCTGAACATCCCCGTTCTTGTCGGGGTTGCCTACTTAGGTGTGTCTCGAAGACTGAATGACGCCAATTGTCAAATATTACATTGCATCAAAGACGATGTGGCACGCTCGGAAACGGGGAGAGAGGTGCTCCTGATGGGGGACTTCCATGGCCAAAGCAGCCTCTCGATGGACACCAGGATTTGAACTGGTGTCTCATGCTACAATTGGCCGAAGATTCATCCCTCGAGGTGGCCAACTTGCGCAGTGACTGTGATGGTGCGTTTACATGGTGCGCGAGGAACAACAAGTCTTCCATCGACAACGTCCTGATCTCACGCAAACTATCCGTGCATACGTCTCGGGTACACGTCGACGAGGCTTGCGACCACAGTTTTGAGGGCGACCGTAATTGCATGAAGATATTGTTCTCAACGTCCGCATTTTGATAACCCAGCTATGCAACGCCAGCCGCTAGCACCCAAAAGTACCTACCGGCAACTGCGTACGAGGCAGTTGCACGACAATTTGAAAAAAAAAGCCCAGTTCATTTGTGTCTGGCCACGTGCGGCGAATATATTTCGGACCTCCGTCGGATCATGCAAAAGCATGAATTCCTCCCAAAGAGGGGGAAAGGGCGACAACACAGGACCTGGAGGGACAATGAAGTGAAGAGGGCTCTCGAAGCACGGTAGACCATCAACAGAGCTCACCGGCGAGCTGTCAAATCTCTCGGTCCCACAGAAGCACAACAGAGCTGGGTCAATTACGTTAAGTGCAAAAAGGAGATGCAACAGATTGCTTAGCGAAACATCACGGCGAAAAATCAGCGAATTCTGCAGTCACCGATGACCGCAGAAAGAAACTGCATTGGCAAATTCTGGTCATACAAGGCATCGCTCGACAGCAAAGCGCCCGTGTGTGAACTTCGGGACGAGAACACGAAAGAAAAGGTGGAAAATATTGCGCGACATCTCACCGCCCACATTCGAGGGATATACGAGAGCACTCAACCTCACGACTCGCTCACTTCTCCCACAGAATGTGGGACTGCCAATCCCAAAGACAGCCTAAGAAAACTGACACGACTGGCTATCGATCGCGCTATTTCTAAAATTAGCTCGAAAACAGCAAAAGGCTTGGATGGCATTGCGGCAGGACTCGTGAAGTGCCTTGGCAAACGAGCCCGGGAACACCTGGCGACGCTCTACACAGGCATTATTCAAGGGGACCCGCTACCAGCTGACTGGCTACAAAGTCGTGTGTGTCTGGTGACGAAACTAGGAGGAAATGCGAGCTTCCTCAGCGACTACAGACCCATCACAGTAACAAGCGTAATGTACAGGGTATTTGTCCAGGCACTGAAAGGCTGGATGAACGGATGGGTAGAGGCGAATGAGTTCGTCTCTGAGCTTCAAAATGGCTTCAGGGAATGACGACGCCTGGACGACAACCTGTTCGTCCTCGCACAGTCCATTGAGATTGCACGAAAAAAGTCCCGTGGTCTGGTGGCCTGCTTTTTGGATGTGGCGAAAGCGTACGATAGCGTTCCACACGATCTACTCTGCTCAGCCGCATGCAGAATATCGACATGTCGCCAACGTGGATCGACCTACTTCAGCGTCTCTAAAGCAACAACATGGTAATTGTCACTTTTGGCCAGACCAGTAAGGAGCCAGTGTCGGTTCGCCGAGGTCTGAAACGAGGGTGTCCGCTCTCCGCGCTACTGTACATGCTTTACACTGCGGGGCTAGAGCGGGAACTCATTGGTTCGGGCCTTGGCTTTGCGCTACGGTTCCAATATGACGGGTCGCCACAGGTCTGTACACTACCGGGACTGGTCTTCGTGGATGACCTGGTGCTTTTAGCGGAAAACACCGATCATCTGCAGAACGTCATAGACATATCCGCCCACCACCTATCGTCACTGAAACTGACGGTCAATGCCAAAAAATTGGCGGCGCTACGTTTTTCCGGGCCAGCGGACGAACGCGAGCTGGTGCTACCGAATGGCCAGCCGATCCCTCGCCGCACCGCGTACCGATATCTCGGGGTGACACTTCGTGATAGAGAGTGCTACAACGCCCGCGAGGCCAAGATGAGGCAGTCATCACAACAAGCGATCGGCACCCTACGGAAGTGCTGCCTGTGGGGTTTCATCATCATAATCATCATTATCACCATCATCATCGTCATCAGCCTGACTACGTTCACTGCAGGACCGAGGCCTCTCCTATGTCCCGCCAGTTAACCAGGTCCTGAGCTTGCTGCTGCCAATTTATACCCGCAAACTTCTTAATCTCATCTGCCCACCTAACCTTCTGTCTCCCCCTAACCCGCTTCCCTTCTCTGGGAATCCAATTAGTTACCCTTAACGACCAGCGGTTATCCTGTCTACGCACCACATGCCCGCCCCATGTCCATTTCTTCTTCTTGATATCAACTTTGATATCCTTAACCGCCGTTTGTTCTCTAATCCACTCTGCTTTTTTCTCTTCTCTTAAGGTTACGCCTACCATTTTTCTTTCCATTTCTCGCTGCGTCGTCCTCAATTTAAGCTGAACCTTCTTTTTAAGTCTCCAGGTTTCTGCTCCGTAGCTAATTACCGGCAAGATACAGCTGTGATATACCTCCTTCTTGAGGGATAGTGGCAATCTACCTGTCATAATCTGAGAGTGCTTGCCAAATGTGCTCCACCCTATTCTTATTCTTCTAGTTACCTCAATCTCGTGGTTCGGCTCCGCGGTTATTACCTGCCCTAAGTAAACATACTCTTTTGCAACTTGAAGTGCATTATCACCTATCTCGTAGCGCTGCTATTTTTTGAGGTTGTTGTACATTACTTTCGTTTTCTGCAGAATCATTTTAAGACCCACGTTTCTGCTCTCTTTGTTTAACTCCGTAATATTGAGTTGCAATTCGTCCCCTGAGTTACTCAGCAATGCAATGTCATCGGCAAAGCGCAGGTTACTAAGGTTCTCTTCGTTAACTCTTATCCCCAACTGTTTCATTCTAGACTTCTGAAAACCTACTGTAAGCACGCGGTGAATAAATAGCATTGGGGAGATTGTGTCCCCCATCATTACACCCTTCTTTATTGGTATTCTGTTGCTTTCTTTATGAAGCACTATGGCAGCAGTTGATCCCCTGTAGATTTCTCCCAGGATGTTTGTATATACTTCATTGACGCCCTGATTCCGCAGTGTCCGCATGACGGCTGATATTTCTACTGAATCAAATGCCTTCTCGTAATCTATGAAGGCTATGTATAGTGGTTGGTTATATTCTGAGCATTTCTCTATTACCTGATTGATAGTATGAATGTGGTCGATGGTTGATTAGCCTGTTCGAAGTCCTGCTTGTTCCTTTAGTTGATTGAATTCTAGTGTTTTCTTTACTCTGTCAGCAATTACCTTTGTAAATAGCTTGTATACTACAAAGAGCAAACTGATCGGCCGGTAATTCTTCAAGTCCTTGTCATCTCCTTTCTTATCTATTAAGATGATGTTAGCGTTTTTCCAAGACTCTGGTACTCTTCCCGTCAGAATACGCATCGTAAACAGGGTGGCTAGTTTTTCCAACACACTCTGTCCTCCATCTTTCAGCAGATCTGATGTTACCTGATTCTTACATGCAGCTTTGCCTCTTTGCATGCTCTCCAAAGCTTTTCTGACTACATCTAATATTTCTGGTGTGGTGTCATCTGGGTTACTGCTAGTTCTTATAGTAATAATGTCGTGGTTGTCTAAGCTACTGTACAGATCTCTGTAAAACTGCTCCGCTATTTTAACAATCCTATCCATATTGGTAGTTATTTTGCCTTCTTAGTTCTTTCTGCATACATCCGATTTTTGCCTATCCCTAGTTTCTTCTTCACTGCTTTGACGCTTCCTTCGTTTTTCAGAGCGTGTTCAATTCTCTACATGTTATACCTGCTTACATCGGACACCTTACGCCTATTAATCAACTTCGAATGCTCTGCCAGTTCTGTTTTGTCTGTTGTACATGAGACTTTCATGATTTGACGCTTCTTAATGAGAATCTTCGTTTCCTGGGAAAGCTTGCCAGTGTCGTGCCTAACTACCCTGCCTCCAACTTTCACTGCACACTCCGTAATGATACTCGTCAGATTATCATTCATTGTATCTATGCTAAGGATGGTTTCCACACTAAGAGCCCTATACCTGTTCTGATTCGAGACTCTGAATTCCTTTACTTTCCTTCTCAGTGGGGTTTCAACCGGTATGTAATAGTACACGAGCTATGGAAGGTGGTACATGTGCCTTGCCTGACTTTCGCAAGCGCGGCCCTGTGCCTATCGAGGAGCACCCGTAAAGGACTTGAGCGTGCGCAGAAAGAGGCGGGTCGCTCGGCCCTCGGCTTTCATGGAAGGGTGGCCACGGAGGCAGTCCAGGGAGACATCAGCTGGTCATCATTCGAAGCCAGGGAGGCGTGCAGCAAAATAGCATTTGAGGCCCGCCTCCGGTGCCTGAGTTACTCGTGGTGGGCAAGGCGAATTTTTCGGTACCTCTCCCTGAAGGGTATTCGGACCCAGTGGTCGTATAGACTTTACCGGCTGACTGGGAAATTCGGCTTCTTCGGCGAAACAGACAGTGGCTCACCCGAAGGCCTCAAACCACGTTCGGTGCGCACTCAAATCCGAGAGGTAGAAAGTTCCCAATGGCGATTAGGAGTGCTGCGTAAGTCTACTCTGTGGATGTATGGCAAATAAAAGGCTGAACTAGGCAGGGAAAAACTCTATGACAACAGCGTAGGCAGTGCTCTGCTGTTTGAGGCACGTGCAGGAGCGTTGCGTACGCTGACGTACCGTCGTCGTTTCGATCAGGACCCACAAGTTGAAGCTTCTATCTGTCGCTGCTGTTCCGAAACGAACGAGACGGCTGAGCACCTGATTCTGGATTGCGCCCGTCTTTCTTTACGGCCAGCAGAGGGCACCACTTTGCCTCAAGGGCTTGGATTTGCAGCAGAAATTCATGACGCCAATGACGCCACGGCCGTGGCGACCACAAAGGCTCGTCTACAAATGTGGTGGGAGGCTACGATGCGATAGGGACTGACAGGACAGTCAAGGGCACTTATAAAGCGCAAAAAGAATTATGTGACAAGTGTGTAGCCCGCTGTCTTTTTCGAGACTTTCTATCTCTCGCCTTCTTCTTTCTTGTTCCTTTTCTTTTCTTACCAGCTAGGTCACACTATTTGTAACCACCCGATTCAAAGGGAACAGCCACTTATCATTATCATCATCAGCATCATCATCATCGTCGTCGTCATCATCATCATCACTTCAAAGTCTGACGTCTATAAAACTGAGCAGTACACAAACACAAAAAATGCATGGCATGCTTAGTTGGTTTATAAAGTGAAAACTTGGAAGGGCGAAATCCCGATTCGTATTTCTGTGTTAGTTCCTGTCTCCTTCGGTTTTGCGCTTCCAACTTTTAATGCAAAGCGCAATTCTCGCGCTTTCAAATAACATCGTGTAAGACATCAGAAATATTTCAGCTAATAAAACTTATACGTGCACCAGTACCGACGGAGATTGCCCTTGCGTTTCAATACCAGCTTTCTTTCAGATGCTATGCTTCTTAGTTACCCGCCTAACGAAGCCAGAGATTTTCGTATATTGAACTATACTTGGGTCATTAAAGAATGTATAGGCTCTCTTTGATCCATTTTTTTTCTAACAAGACACAATGCCCCTGGTGGGCATCACATTTGATTTTCAACACGCGAATCGCAGTTTTCATGCAGGAAGAATGGGCATAAATGCCAATAATTAAAGCAGCACAGTTGTCAGTTATTGTAAACGGAAGCACGTCGTCTCATACGACTTATAAGAAAAGTGACAATACCAAACAAATCAAGAGATAGCCACTCAATAAAGCTTGGTGATTCTCATAAAATATTGAAGGATTCTGTGTTACTATGTGACTTATCTTTATTGCTCCTGTACTCTTAATGAAAAAAAAAATCAAACCGCTTCTTAAGTGTGGAAATGGTTTCCCATTTCTTCCTGAAAAAGCACTGCTATCAATGTGCTTTTAATCAACTTCCTAAAAATTTGCTTTATTCGTGTCACTTTCAGGGGCCCGGACGTCGTCGGGAGATGTGGCCATACCACCCGCTGCCTGCCGGGAGAAAGGTATCTCTCTTCTTCCTTTTTTATTCTTCTTGACGATGAAGGTATTCTCTCGAGCAACGTGAAGAGCACGGTTCATCAAAGTGAGGTAGATAGCGCTGAATATAGGATATTGATTTCATCGATCACAAATTTACCTCTAGCAAAAAACTGAGTTACGCAATTCACTACAACCATAATTGTGCGTTTTGCCTTAATAATTTGTTCACTATTTTATACGGACTTTAGCTATGTAATTATTGAGCGAGACCCCTTCAAAATGCGAACATTGTTACTGCCAATTCTTGAGTGCAGAAAAATGTTCACACGTGTGATGCAAGTAGTCATAACCTAATAAAATTTGTGTTATGTTAGTTTAATTTTCATCATACTGCAACTACATTTACCCCAAATTTCAAAAGCCTAAAACACTGACAAATACACACATTTTCCCATTCAGGAAACACACAGCTATGCACAACCTGTTTTTGTATTGAGCTT
The DNA here is from genome assembly GCA_013436015.1 of Rhipicephalus annulatus. Classification (NCBI taxonomy): domain Eukaryota; kingdom Metazoa; phylum Arthropoda; class Arachnida; order Ixodida; family Ixodidae; genus Rhipicephalus; species Rhipicephalus annulatus. Next base: position 42,687 of record WOVY01003431.1, read on the forward strand.
TATTATTCGATACAAGAGTGAAGAGCTGCAGCACCAGAGTGCTTGGTGTGCACGCCTGCTGCCTTCGAGAGTTCAAACTTACATACTGCAGGGGGAACGAAATCGTTTGTTCGAAATAGGAAAACAACGCGCGATTATGTGTATGGGTTGAGCGATGTTCAATTGCCATAAAATAGTGCGACATGATCACTGGCGTTGCAGGAACGCTGATACGTTTTCTGAGTGGCGGCGCTAACGCACTTGCACGCTGTGTTCATTAGTGAACGTCTTAAACGCCGCTCATTCATTAAATACTCCACGCGTGTTTTTGAAGCGGCTTTATGCAGCACTGCTTTCTCGCTTACCGCACTGTTTTGCTGTCATGACCGCGGAAGGTGAGCTTGGGGCAATCTTGGGTGTTCGACCATTTCTGACCCTCCTACATAGCATCTTTGATAAGGGTGGGTTTTTTGTTTCTATCAGAATAATTAGCCCGCTTGCATGTGGACATCAAGTTGGGGAGGCTTCAAGCTTTGGTTGGAAACGTATTGCGCATGTTTTCGAATAACAAGACCCGTTGAAGCGAATGCATGGCACAGTACTAAAGAGAGGGTATTTTTGTAGCAGCAAAAGTCAGGTTTTTGTGAACAGCTGCTGCTGTGTTTTCATCTCCTTATTGCAAATTCCAGTAATGGCGAAAAAAAACATGAAAGGGATGCACGGAACCTTACTTTTCACATTTCTTTCGCTGTTGGTGGTTCTGTACGTTACTGGAATCGGTTTTAACGGGTTTCTATTCTCAATCCTTAGAGTTACGGGAAGACCACATGAGCTGCGAGAAAGGCCAAGTTGAGATTTGATATGCAGAAAGTGTAGAACTCAAGAATGCAAATAATTCGCTGCACAACTCCTACTTAAAGGTAGAGCACCAGCTTCGCATGCAAGAGGTCGGTGGTTCGAATCAAGCGCTAGATATTTTCAAGCACTTAAAAAGCAAAATGCTTGAAGTGAAGGGATTGCAAGAACAAAAAAAAAACAGCAGGTGTGTCGACTCAATCTCGACAACAGCCGGTAATGCACTCTCACACCATAGAAAAACTGGCCACCCTATCGAAGTTTGGTCTTGTTGGTGCATTGTGACGACTGAAAATAGCGCTAAGAAACGGGGACACAAGAAGAGGACACACGGCACAGGCGCTAGTGCCGTGCGCTTGTGCCGTGTGTCCTCTTCTTGTGTCCCCGTTTCTTAGCGCTGATTTCAGTCGTGGCCACCCTACCTCGCGCATAAATACACCAATAATACGTGGCCCTCAGTCTCCAGAACTGCAAAGCACCTCACCAAAGGGGCAGCCAGACCTGCGACGTAGTGGAGAGCGCTAAGAATTTCTGAGTCCAGAATAGCCACAATTGAAATCTAAAAAAAGGCCATGCCTAACGCCTTATGTTATCTAGTAGGGCGAGTCTAGCTGTGCTTTTGGGAGAAATAGAGGGTGTACAAAGGGATATACTAGAGCTTAACGGTGATACAGGGTAAATTGGTGTGCGCAAAAAACAGACAAACGACGGCAGAGAAGAGACAGGGAATTATGAACCAACTCGCCCAGCTACGTGTTTTATTTAACGGTGATAGAAGGGCACATGAGGCTTCTACACTGCTGTAGAAGGGACACGACTTATGCAATCGCGGCTTATGTTGGAGAACTAGGTTTTGTGGTTCTTTATCTACAAAACTATTGCGGTCAACAGGGTTGAATGCTAAAGTATTAGTGGGAAGCTGGCAAGTAGCGTAATTAACTTTAACAAGAGGTAAGCATTTGGTTGAACGCTTCCACGTAGACGTAGAGTCGGCAATAAGTGATTGGAAAAGACAGAGCAAACTGTACCGAAAGGAAGGTTTAATGCCAAGCTAGGTAAGAAGTACGCTGGATACAACGAAGTGTGGAAAATTGGCATCGGCTGTCAAAATGGCACAAAAATAAACTAATAAATCACAAAAAATATTGTCACAGTACAACGCGAATAGAACACAGATACATGTTGGGACGACGAAAGCAGCGTGTCCTCAACAGCTGAGCCACAAGATCGTCTTCTTCGGCCTCGAGAGAAGCTAGAGGCCCACTACCTCGTGCTCCTAAATGCCCCATCATCGTTATCATCCACATGTAAACGCGTGTCATTTGCCTCTCTCTCAAAGAGCATCGCCCCGATGCGCAGTCTGTAAAACTGTTTTTTTTCTAAAGTAAAGTATCATGTAATCACTCGCTAACGTAGGGTTTCATGCGGACTACGTGAACGAGTTCAGGATGGTGCTGGCGACGCCTTGTACTATACGAACAGTCGGGAACAACTTCGTAAGTCACATCACTCAGTCGTCGCACAACTAGGTACGGTCCAAAGTATCTTCTTAAGAGTTTTTCGGAAAGTCCTCGTTTTCGTATGGGCGTCCAAACTCATACTTTGTCGCTAGGTTGGTAGACGACTGTTCTGCGGTGAGCATTGTAGCGGCCTGCATTGTAGTCTTGTTGCTGGCTGATCCGTAAACGTGCAAGTTGCCTAGCTTCTTCTGCGCGTTCCGTAAACGTGTCGGCGTACGGGACGATGTCGTCGCCTTCGTGCGGTAACATTGCATCTAACATGGTTCGTACTTCTCGTCCATAAACGAGGCTGAAAGGTGTCATGCGGGTCGTTTCTTGCTTGGCCGTGTTGTATGCAAACGTTATGTAAGGCGAGATTGTATCCCAATTTTTGCGTTCGGCGTCAACGTACATCGAAAGCATGTCTTCAATGGTTTTGTTTAGACGCTCTGTCAGCCCGTTCGTTTGCGGGTGGTATGCGGTGGTCTTACGATGCGTTGTTCCACTCAGCATCAAAACATGATCCAAAATAGCTGCTGTAAGTGCGGTTCCTCTGTCTGTGATTACGACGGTTGGTGCACCATGCCTCAGTACAATATTCTCGATAAAAAATCTTGCCACCTCCGCTGCTGTACCTCTCTGGATAGCCTTTGTCTCGGCATAACGGGTCAAATAATCCGTCGCGACGATAACCCCTCGGTTGCCTGCAGTAAAAGTAGGGAGTGGGCCCAAAATGTCCATGCCGATCTGGTGGAATGGAGTCATTGGGACCTTTACGGGGTGCAGGAGGCCCGCTGGTTTAGTTGGCAGTGACTTGCGTCGCTGGCAGTCGAGGCAGGTACGAACATGGTGCTTCACGGCTGTGGTTACTCTTGGCCAGTAATACCTTTGCTGTACCCTGGCCAACGTTCTTGTGTAACCCAAGTGGCCAGAGGTAACCTTGTTGTGGCATGCTTTCAGTACTTCGGTGCGAAAGGCTGCTGGGATGACGAGCAGATAGGCAGATCCCGTCGACGAAAAATTTCTTTTATAGAGTACTCCGCCACGTAAACAAAATGATGACAACGCTCTTGCGTAAAACTCTTGGCGCCTTCTGAGATCTACCATCCAAGTAGGTAATTAAGCCAAGCAACTCACCGTCGTCTCGTTGTTGCTGCGCAATGGTGGTCGTGTAGAGGACACCGAGAAATGATGTTTCCTCCTCCTCGGGTAGGGTTGCCGACTCAATGGGTGAACGGGACAAACAGTCAGCGTCCATATGTCGCTTCTCTGACTTACGTACGACTGCCATGTCGAATTCCTGCAGCCTGAGACTCCAACGCGCTAATCGGTCGGTAGGGTCTTTAAGATTAGTTAACCAACACAGTGAGTGGTGGTCGCTAATTACTTTGAAGGGGCGGCCATATAAATACGAACAAAATTTCGTAACCGCCCATACCACGGCGAGACATTCCTTCTCAGTCGTGGAGTAATTAGCCTCAGCACGTGTTAACGTTCTGCTTGCGTAAGCGATTACCCTTTCTGCGCCCTCTTGCTGCTGCACAAGCACAGATTCCAGACCAACATTGCTAGCATCGGTGTGAAGTATCGTAGGGGCTCTCTCGTCGAAGTGCGCAAGGACTGGGGGTGTTTGTAGTCGCTGGCGAAGATCGTTAAAATCAGCTTCCTCTTCGTTATTCCACTCAAAGGTGACGTCGTCTCTTGTGAGGCGAGTTAGCGGTGATGCTATGCGTGCGAAGTCCGCGATAAATCGTCGATAATATGCGCAGAGGCCGAGAAAGCGTCTGACAGCCTTTTTATCGGTCGGCATAGGGAACTGTTCTACGGCTGCGATTTTTTCAGGATTGGGACGAATACCAGCATGACTGACGACATGACCAAAAAATCGCAGCTCTTCGTAGCAAAAGTGGCACTTCTCAGGCTTCAACGTCAGACCCGCGGACTGTATGGCTCGTAAGACCACCTCAAGTCTTTCAAGGTGCTCGTCAAATGTCGCGGAAAACACTATGACGTCGTCCAGATATACTAAGCATGTTTTCCACTTCAACCCAGAAAGCCCGGTATCCATGAGTCTTTGAAAGGTAGCAGGGGCTGAGCACAAACCGAATGGCAAGACCTTAAATTCATATAACCCATCTTGTGTCACAAAAGCGGTCTTCTCGCGGTTTCTCGGGTCCACCTCGGTTTGCCAGTATCCACTCCGCAAGTCCATTGAAGAGAAGTACCGAGCATGTCGAAGTCTGTCGAGAGAGTCGTCTATACGCGGTAGTGGATATACGTCTTTCTTGGTCACCTGATTTAGCTTCCGGTAATCCACACAGAAGCGCAGGCTGCCGTCCTTTTTCTTAACGAGGACTACAGGCGACGCCCAGGAGCTCTGTGAAGGCTGAATGACGTCCTCTTCAAGCATTCTGTCTACCTGCTGTTGTATCGCTTCACGTTCTTTTGGAGCCACGCGATAAGGGTTCTGGTGAATAGGTCTCGCCGTTTCCTCGGTAATTATTCGATTCCTGGTTAGAGGCGTGCGGCAAACTTTGGATGTTGTCGAAAAGCAGTCTTGAAATTTGGCCAGTAGCTCAAGAAGTCTGCGTCGGTCGTCTTTCGGCAAAGTAATGCTAACGTCCAGAACAGGCGCTGAATCAAGATTTAGCGACTCGTCGACTACCACCAAGCAGCCTTCGGCATCTACGACATCGTCGAAGTAAGCGACAGCCGTGCCTTTAGGAAGGTGCCGGCGCTCAGCACTAAAATTGGTCAGCAGCAAGTCCGTGCGTCCAGCAGCAACTCTTGCGATACCTCGTGCGACAGAAATACCGTGGGTGAAGAGCAGCGAGCTTATTCGGTCTGCAACTCCTTCGGCGTCAAACTGAGCAGCGGCGGCCACAGAAACAAGCGTGCATGACGTCGGAGGGAGAACCACATCGTCATCAGTAAGACGCAGTTGGTTTCGTCGCGCCTCTGGAGAATCGGGTAAGACCGAACTGTTGCAAAACGTAATCAAGCTTGCTGTAATGTTGATGACGGCACCATATTCCCATAAAAAGTCCATGCCAAGAATTACGTCTCTGCAGCATGCGGTGATAACGACGAACGACGCAGTGAAAGGAGAACCTCCGATGTCAATTCTTGCGGTACATCTTCCCGAGGGCATCAATAACTGGCCTCCTGCTGTTCTTATATGAGGGCCCGTCCACGGTGTCTTCACTTTTCTGAGGCTGTCGGCGAGGTCTTGACTGATAATAGAGAAGTCGGCACCAGTGTCGACTAAAGCTGTTACTTTCTGGCCGTCGAGAAGAACACTAATGTCAGCTGTCACAATTTCATCGTTTTCACGGCTTATCGGCTGTATGGCGTCGTGCTGTGGGCGCTTCTTGTCGTCATCTTTATGGCCTGCAACGTTGCCCCCGGAGGTCGCCGCTCTCAGTTTCCCCGGCATGGGCTAGGTGACCTTCTTGTATTAAGGTCCGCATAGGTGCGGCAGTGCGACAAAGGCGAACGCGCGGGGGTCGGAGATCGGGACTGACGTCTCGGACCAGGAGGGTGAGCAGGCATTGCCTTCTCTGCAGTGGTAGAGCCGTCCTCAAAGTGGGAAAGGGCTCCATAGAAAGAGGTGTCGTCACGGCGCGGAGTGTATTCGTCGTTGGCACGTCGACCGCCAAACCAAGGTCGATGAGGACGGAATGAATCACCTCGATGCCAGCAATGACGGGCAATATGTCCTGCGCCTCCGCAGTGAAAGCGTAGTGGACGTCTGTCCACTGTGCGCCATGCGTATGTTTTCCGGGTCGGTGGACGCGTCGATGCCCATGGGGTGGCTGTGGACGGCTGGTTGATGCTGTTTCTGTTCTTGCGGTGGATACGAAGGGGTCATCGGAACCTGGTGGGACAGCGTCAGCATAGCGGGTGGTGGACGTCGGAGAGCGGCAGCGTAGCTCATATGACGCTGCTGAGCATCAGGACTAGCCGTAGACAATGCTTGGTGGATTTCGTCGCGTACGACTTCAGCGATCGACGCGATGGGATTTTCAGCAACCGGATTCCACAACTTCTGCAGTTGCTCGCGAACTATCTCCCTAATCAAGTCTCGCAAGCAGCTCTGACTCTCAGACGTCATGGCGATAGCATTGATTGGGACATTGCAGGACATGCGGTCATATTGCCTGCAGCGTTGATGAAGGGCCCGCTCGATAGCCGCAGCCTCCCTAATGAAGTCAACCACGGTACTCGGAGGGTTGCGCAGTAGCCCGGCAAAAAGCTGTTCCTTGAGACCGCGCATGAGGTAACTCAACTTTTTATCTTCCGTCTATAGCTCGTTGAAAGAGACGAGTCATGTCCTCGGCAAACATTGCAACGGTTTCGTTGGGTGTTTGAACCCGTAGCTTCAATAACTGCTGCACACGGTCCCTTCTATCGATATAGGCGAAGGTATCGACGAACTTCTGTCGAAAGTCGGGCCAAGCTGACAGATTGCCTTCTCTATTCTCATACCAAGTACGAGCACCATCGTCGAGGTAGAAATAGGCGCGTGAAAGCTTTTCCTGTTCCGACCACTGATTTACCTTGGCAACACGCTCATAGTGGTCAAGCCAGTCGTGAACGTCTTCGTGGCAACCGCCACTAAAGCGATCAGGGACGAGGGGTTGAAAGAGGGTCACCTGAGATGGGTGCGTTGGAAAGCTGCCTTGGGGCACCTGTTGCGAGCTTGCGTTAGCTATTGGTTGAGGTGTGCGGTGCCTAACAGGTTCCGGTGAGTGAGTCAGCTCTGGCGCGAGGCCTCGCAACCATCGACTGGAGCGATGCACCGGTGTTTCTACAGGTGACAATGCGTTTGGACTCGATGAGCGGCTCCCAGTGGGCGTGTGGAGCATAAGCGTGGGTTGCGGCCCAGCTCCTCCACCAGTGTCACGGTACAACGCGAATAGAACACAGATTCACCTTGGGACGACGAAAGCAGCGTGTCCTCAACAGCTGAGCCACAAGATCGTCTTCTTCGGCCTCGAGAGAAGCTAGAGGCTCACTACCTCGTGCCCCCTAAATTCCCCATCATCGTTATTGTCCACATGTAAACGCGCGTCAATATACACTTTCTACCGAAAAGAGGCTAACCTTAAGACGCGAAAGATTAGAAATTGCGAAAATAAATAAAAAGATCTTGATTACGTTGGCAGACGCAGACATCGTGAATGATGTTGAAGTAGTGGTGAAGATACGATGCGGTAACCTTAGATTTTGGAGGTTTCGAATTAACGTAGAATAATTAAAAAAAAGACAAAACTGACACGCAAGAACGCAATTCATGAGATCCATCTGAAAGGAAAAGTACTGGAAATTATTTTCACTTTACAATATATTCGCAGCTAGATACGAGGAAAGCGACATATAGATCATTACCACATTCAGCAATCATCTGCCTAGTCTAATCAAAGAGTGTGTGATGGAAGTCGAGGTACAGTCACTATACAAGACACTGGCAAGCTATAGTACAACACGAGAAAGCTCCTTAAGAAAGAGCAAGTGATGGAGAGACAAAGTAGAGCTGGTCGAGTTTTCGCTTAGCAAGGCATAGCATGGAGAGAATCGATCATCCTTTAAAAAGCGGAAGGAGCCTAAAAGATGCAAAGGAAAAAACGCTGCATAGGCAAAGACAATGTAGAGGTACATTAAGAGACAAAGAACGCAAGGTCTCTACAGATAAAGATAGGATAGTTGAGATTGCTGTGGATTTTTACACAGATCTGGACAGCAGCTGAGGCAAATAGAGAGACCATAGTAATCTGACACCACACAGGTAACGACAGGGAAATAAAGAAATGCATACAGGGAATGTGAGCAGGCAGTGCAGCTGGAGGGGAAAAGGTATCATCAAAGCTATGGATAGATTAAGTTAGAAGAACGGGAGATGCTATATACCAAGTTTTTCTTGACAAGAAGGGCATCAGGATATTGAAGAATACCTACACCTTAATCCATAAAAAAGAAAATTTCAAGAATTTCAAATATTCCATTCTGATCAGCTCCTGGTTCGTTGTCTACAAGCTTTTTGCAAAAATTAGCTAATATGTCAAGACTAAACTTTACATCAATACACCAGAAGGCGAGAAAAGTTTCCTTGAGATTACTCAACAATATACCATATTCATACTGTCAGTAAGGTGATAGAGGAATGCACGGAATATCACCAACTATCTACATCGCCTTAAGACATGTGCAGTCATGCAGGCACTGTGAGATCAAGGCATCAACGAAGCCTATATAAACCTACTGGAAATTTTCTATAGTGGAAATAACTCTAACATAGCCTTTCATAAATCAAGTGACTGAATGCAATAAAGGAGGGTGTGGGGAAGAGAGACACGATCATTCTAATGCTAATAACTGCATGGTTAGGACATTTTATGGCCCTAGATTAGGAACAGTTAAGAATACGAGGTAATATAGAGCATCTTCGAAACCCGCGGTTGGCTGATAATATTGCACTGACGAGTAACCCACGGACGAAATAAAGCTCCTGATATAAAAACTGCAGGAATAGCACAACAGGAAGTCAGAAATTTGACATGTATAAAGCTAATGCGTGAAAAAGTAAAATAATTGCTGAACCATTTAGGTTGGTGCAGTGTTGAATAGTGTCTGTTTTCCGGGCATAAGGCAGAATGCGTGTACCTATCTGTCTTAGATCAGGTGCTTCTGATTGCTACCACTGCTTTTTCATCAGAACTCAACTGCACTTTTCCGTTTTTAATTTTAGTTATCCAATTTTTTTATATATACCTAAGAGAAGCAGAACGTCCACTGATTAGTAATACTACCAATAATGACACAGTACGACGAGATGCTAGGTAAGAGTATCGCGAAGTTATACATTTGCATGGTCACGGATCCAAGGAATTTTTTGAGGGGAAGGGGGCGGTTGCTTGAAGTAACGCTGGAGGTGAGGAGCTGGGTCCTGCGTTTCTCATTTTTAGTTGCAAGAAAACCTCATCATAGCGTAAATACTGTTAATGTGTGCTCACAGCAGTCCCACTGAAATGTTCTAATTGGTGATAGGAGGTGGATTTCAAGCACTGAAGACGTGGTTGGGTGGGGTGGAAAAGGCGTGGAATGGGCCGATTGGCTATATCGCCTCCCCCCACTCTAGATTCTCCATGGTGGCAGTCTATCCACAGTTCCTGCTACCGGTCATGGGAGTTTGAGCCAACAAATAAGTATGGAATTCTGGTCCCAGGGGAGCCACAATTTCACAAACTTCTGGCACTCTGCTGAATGATTGGCGGTGATAGATGCGTAATCAAGATGAAATGTTGGCTACAGTGGTGGCATTCTGGTTACGATGCTCGGCTGTCGACATGAAGGTCTCAGGCAAGATAAAGGAGCATGGACTGAGGGATGCCTTTGCTAATCAGGTAGTAGTTGATGGTGCAAACTCCGGAACATGCCAAAATGGTGTGCCTAAAACACGGTGCAAGAATACTTTAAGTGAGTGAACTCTTGATTATCCACTGCCCGATAATGTTCTGCTTGCGAGGTGGCCGAGAGATGGCGCTACAAACATTTCCCAGCTCCCCCCCCCCCCCCTTTCAGTGTAGGAAAGCCCTGTGACGTAGTATAGAAGCCGCAACGCAAACATTTATCGTCGATAGTGGCTATAAACCTTTCTAGCCAATATTCGCAGTTTCAAGGTAGCGTGGTGGCGCTGAGCGGTGACGGCGGAAAGCTCTGTTGAGATGATTGAAGTGTTGGACGTGCTTCAAACAGCAAATGTTGCTGCTTGTTTTCCCGCTTTCGTGGTCGTTTTTGAAGGTTGTGAATGACCTCGATAATACCGTAACCTTTTGAGTTTTTCAAGTTGAAGGAAAAGTAGAAAAAAATTCTGACTGATATCACTGCTAGCCGTGACCCTCACAGCCTGTATACACCGGAAGGAGACGTAAGCCTCCCGTTTAAATTAGAGTCACAAAAAGCCATGAGTGGTTGAGAGGGTTAAATATAGCAGGCAAATAACAAAGGCGCCTGAAAGGACGCAGCACCAATTTTGTGTACGAGTACAGCAACTTAAAGGTTTGCAGTTTTCGTGCTTATTTCTTCTGCTCGATGTGGTCGCTATGCCAACAGTACCAGAACTAAAATAGGAATGCGTTCCGCCTCTAGAATAGTATGAAAGGGCTGGTTTCAAAACGTTCATCACGTCATTACACACCATAGGCGTCTGCAAAGTGCTTCCAAAAGCTTCACATCTGCAGCAACTTGTGTTCGGTCTTACTTGCTGATGGCGCCTTTTTTTTCGTTTATTTCACGCACCACGGGATCTTTTGTACTTTTCAAACACCTAAACATAGACTGCTAACGCTAAAGTCCTCTCTTAAACAAAAAAATTGCTCTGGTTTAGTTCGCTGCTTGCCGACATTATTCTCTTGATATTCTGTTGCCGTTTTCTTTATTCAAGAAAGCACCACAAATCATATTGCTGGCATTATTAGAAGCCTCAGCTGGTGCTTGTGCTTCGATATTGGAAAAAAATTTTTTGTCTGCTTATTCTACTTCAGGCTTCTAGGTGAGCTGAACAAACTGGTTTCGCACAAAATACAATGCAAGCACAACTGTAAAAGCACGTCACCAAAAATGTTTCTGACAATACTGAAAAATTCGTACTGAGGCTCCTATATTATTACTTTTACAACATGGCGCCAGGCGTAACGTGCAATTATGCACAGACAAAAAAAGAGAGATCAAGAATACCGGGAATTTTAGAATGCCGTTTGCAAGCGCTGTGGGCGTTGCGGACGAAGCGGGTGCCATGCGTGGTTTAGAATAGCGTTTGCCCTGCTGCGCTCCGCAACGCACAATCGCAGCGACACCGTAGCCTCACAACCAGCGCTTGTAGGTCACATGCGGGCCGCCATCACCGCCCGTTCTCTCGAAACCAGCGTTTGCGGGCCACATGCGGGCCGCCATCACCACACGCAATTTCGGATTTTCTGCGTTCTTTCCGCGAACGCGAACGCCGACTCGCGTTACGACGCATTGGCAGTGGCAGCGACCGCACTGCAAGGGCTCGCGGTTGCTATTTAAACTCCCTAATGTGAAGAGTGTACGTGTGAGCCTTACTTACAATTTTGCGGATATTAATCTATGGAATGTGCTACTCGGCATTTATCTACCTATAATATTGCCACGCTGTGTTGGTGGCAGAAGACGAGAGCGAAGAAGTGAATGGCAGCTGTGGCTGAGTAAACAGTCCTCCATTTCGAGTTCCTGCCTATCGTTTTCTCTCGCGAAAGACTGGTGGACGTGCTGGGTACTGTACTGCAACGTCTTATGCCTGCTGGTCCTGAACCAGAAGCAGCCACTGCCAGTGCACCAGGGTCTGCTGACATCTATCGAAGCAGCCGCAGCCTTAAAGGACTACCACTACAGTACGGCCCCTTGGCAAGTTCCGTGAGGACAATGTTTGCCACATCCGCAACCCAAACCGAGCATGACCCACTCGCTAGCGTATCCTGTGTCATCAACACGCCTCGCACACCCAACCCATTCCATGGTGATGCCAGTGAGGATGTCGAAGACTGGCTTGACCATTTCGACCGGATCGCTGCCATCAATGACTGGGACAATCGCCGTAAGTTGAAGAACGTGTTTATCTCCCTCTTAGACGCAGCAAGAGTGTAGTATGAGAACCACGAATCTTCTTTCACAAGTTGGCAGGACTTCCATCGGCAGCTTCGCGAGGCGTTCAGTAACCCCGAACGGAAAGAAAGAGCGGAGCAGGCACGCTCTTCGCGATTTCAAATGCTGAACGATAGCGTCGCTATGTTTGTCGAAGAAATGTCGCGATTGTTTCGACAGGCTGACCCCCACATGCCAGAAGACAAGAAAGTGCGCCTGCTAATGCGAGGCGTGAAGGAGCAACTTTTCGCGGGCCTTGTGCGCAACCCTCCTACGACTGTGTCCGAGTTCATACGTGAGGCCACAATTATGGAGCGCATGCTTCGGCAGCGGGTGTCGCAGGATGAGCGTCAGACGGCCATGTCCGCTGCGTGCTCGCTTGTACCAGGAGGTGATAACCGGGAGGTCCTCACAGAACTCATACGGCAAGTTGTACGCGAAGAACTTCGGAAATTTCATGCAGCGCCCCCTCCCAGTAGCACTGCTCTTACGGACGTCGTTCGTAACGAAATCAGGCAGTTCGTTCGCTCCTCACCACCATCGCAAGTCGAACCTCCCACGCTTTCCTACGCGGATGCCCTACGCGCCTCTACGCCGTCGACGGCGCATTTTGCTCATCAACCTACTGCGACCACCAGACGCTTTCCAAGTCCAGCCCATCGCCTGACTTCTCAGGCAGATTTTCGTCCTGGCCCGCGGAAGTCCACCGTCTGGCGTGCACCCGACAATCGTCTTTTGTGCTACCATTGTGGCAAAGTTGGACACATGTACCGCGACTGTTACTACCGAAGAATAGGCCTACGCGGATTCCACCCAGATGCGCGTTGTCCACGCTATGGTGAGCGCCCAGAAGAAATTGCAGATTACTTGGAAGGTAGTCATCATGCTCCTGTCCCGCCGCGACGACAGTCACGGTCACCATCACCCCGTCCGTCCACAACAACGCACCGCGCCCGACCCGTCTTTGGGTCCCCTGGTGTCAGTGGCGCAAGCCCACGCCGGGGAAACTGAAAACGGCGACCTCCGGAGGTGAGGCCGCTGTCACGCGAACCGACAAATACCCTCCGCCGCTGCCTTACGACGTGCCGTTAAAGCCTGTTTGTGAAACAGCCAACAGAACGTCCGCTGCCATTACCGTTTCCGTAGACTGTTATCCAGTGACTGCACTTGTCGACACGGGAGCTAATTACTCGGTGATGAGTGCTTCATTGGCCACCCGTCTACACAAGGTGCTGACAACGTGGGACGGCTCTCAACTAATCACCGGTGGAGGACACCTCGTATCCTCTATAGGAAGGTGCACCGCCAGGCTTGAGATTTGTGCGTCGGCTTTTGTAGCATCATTCCTTGTACTGCCCAATTGTTCTCGGCCGGTCATTTTGGCATGAATTTTCTGCAAGAGCAAGGAGCGATAATTAATCTGCGTGATTTGTTCGTCAGTTTTGCTAACTGTGTTTCTCCAGATTCCGACATCGAGAACGAGCATCGTGGCGTGGCCTTACGCGTAGTCGATGATTGCGTCACGTTGCCACCTCGCAGTAGTATCTTCGTGCTTGTTGAGTGTCCACGGGAGCAGTCAATTACGGGCATCACCGAAAGTAACCTGACGTTATTGCTTGGTCGGGAAGTGGCCATTGCTCCAAGTCTCGTTCAACTGCGAAATGGCCAAACTACGGTTTTAGCTACTAACTTCGGTGGCGAACACAGGCATTTTGCGAAACGCACAACCATAGCTCACTTGGAGGCATTAGATGATTTGGACGCCTTCCCTTTGATTAGGACGATCTCGACTGAGAACAACTGCGATATTGACGTGACTGGTCGCCTCAACGTCAATCGCCAGTTGGAAGAACCTAAGAAGGCAAGGCTCCTCCGTCTCCTCTCATCCTTTAGTGACTGTTTTGCCACTACTTCGAAAGTCCGGCAGACTCCTCTGATAAAGCACAGAATTATTACTGAGCCCAATGTGCAACCCGTGCGCCAACATGCTTACCGCGTGTCGCAGAAGGAGCAAGATGCTATCCGTCATCAAGTGAAACAAATGCTTGACGACGACGTAATTCAACCATCGACTAGTCCTTGGGTGTCACCAGTTGTTCTGGTTAAAAAGAAAGATGGTTCATTACGATTCTGCGTTGACTACCGCAAACTGAACAAGATAACAAAAAAAGACGTATATCCTTTTCCTTGTATCGATGACTCCTTGGATCGCCTGCGACACGCCCATTACTTCTCTTCCATGGATCTCCGTAGCGGATATTGGCAGATTGAAGTAGATGAACGGGACCGAGAAAAAACAGCGTTTATTACACCGGACGGTCTCTACGAATTTAAAGTTCTCCCTTTTGGCCTGTGCTCCGCTCCAGCCACGTTCCAACAAATGATGAACACAGTTTTATGTGGCTTGAAGTGGTACTCTTGTTTAGTGTATTTAGACGACGTAGTCGTTTTTTCTACGACTTTTGAACACACATTGAGCGGCTTGAGGCAATTCTTCTGGCTATTCGCACTGCTGGCCTCCCTCTGAAACCAGAAAAGTGTTATTTTGGATATGAGAAACTAAAATTCCTTGGACACATTGTCAGCAGCAGTGGTGTTCGCCCCGATCCTGACAAGGCTATGGCAGTTGCTTTGTTCCCGATACCAGAAAACAAAGCATGATGTACGCCGCTTTCTGGGACTTTGTGCTTATTACCGCCGCTTCGTGCCGAACTTTTCGAAAATCGCCGACCCTCTACAACAACTCGTCAAGGATGACGTTGCCTTCGCCTGGGGCCTCAAACAATCCGGCGTTTTCCGCGATCTTCAACAACGCCTACAAACGCCACCGATCCAAGGTCACTTCGACACCGAAGCAGACACAGAAGTCCGCACTGACGCGAGCAACCTTGGCCTCGGAGCTATTCTCGTGCAATATCAAGATGGCATGGAACGCGTCATCGTCTACGCTAGCCGCACGTTGTCGTCTGCGGAGAAGAACTACTCGACGACTGAAAAAGAATGTCTGGCGGTTGTATGGGCCATAACAAAATTCAGTCTCTACTTGTACGGACGCCCCTTCCGAATCGTCAGTGACCGCCACTCTCTTTGCTGGCTAGCGAATCTGAAAGATCCTTCGGGCCGTCTCGCAAGATGGAGCCCTCGGTTACATGAATTCGATATAACGATGGTTTACAAGTCTGGTCAGAAACACACCGACGCTGACTGTCTTTTCCGCGCACCCGTCGAGGTCACTGAAGAAGACAATGATGACGGCTTCAGCTGCCTTGCTATTCTTGCATCATTAAACATGGCTGAGCAGCAACGCGAAGACTTAGAATTACAACCACTTATCGAATACCTTGAGGGACGTCGCCCACAACCCCCACGTCAGTTCGTGCGTGATTTGTCATCTTTCTGTCTACGCCAACACATCCTCTACAAGCGCAACTTTCATTCAACAAAAACTGTTTACCTCCTCGTCGTTCCTGCTGCTCTCCACGATGATATTTTGCGTGCTTCTCACGACGAGCCATCGTCAGGGCATCTTGGCTTCGCGCGTACTCTGGTGCGAATCAAAGACAAATACTACTGGCGGAAACTTACGAAAACTGTCCGGCAGTACGTCAAGACATGCACAGCCTTTCAGCGCCGCAAAACTCCAACGACCAAACCAGCCGGTCTGCTTCAGCCTTTGCAACCCCCTCACGCACTTTTTGAAATGGTCGGGATGGATTTACTCGGTCCATTTCCGAAGTCTACGGCTGATAACCGCTAGATTGTGGTTGCCACCGACCATTTGACCAGATACTGCGAAACACAAGCCGCCCAGCGAGCAACTGCTTCCCAGGTGGCTGACGTTTTCATCAAGAACATCGTTCTCCGCCACGGTGCTCCCGCTGTCGTCATCACAGATCGTGGTACGGCTTTTACGGCACAGTTGCTCCGACATATCCTGTTGATGAGCGGCACGAAGCACCGAACAGCAACTGCGTACCACCCGCAGACTAACGGGTTAACCGAACGCCTTAACAAAACGATTGCAGATATGCTTTCGATGTATGTCGCCAAGGGTCAGAAGAATAGGGATGAAATCCTCCCGTATATAACATTTGCCTACAATACGGCTTTGCAGGAAACCACCGGCTTTGCTCCTTTTCGTCTGGTTTACGGCCGCGACGTCACCACAATGCTTGACACCATGCTGCAACCGACTCTGCCGGACACGATTACCCCGGACGCAGATGCATTTCTTCAGCGTGCCGAAGACGCCCCGCAGCTGGCGCGCTTTCGCATTTTATCGCGGCAAAATCAAGATGCTTGCCGATACAGTTAACACCCACCACAGAGCAGTAATATACAAACCCGGTGACCTCGTCGGCTTTGGACTCCTATACGTCAACGGGGACGCTCAGAAAAATTGTTATGTCGGTACTTCGGACCCTACCGAATCCTTCATCGCCTCGGCGAAGTGAACTACGAAGTTGTCCCAGCAGACACGTCACACCGTTCTCGCAGACCACGCTCCACGGATGTGGTTCACGTATCCAGGATGAAGCCGTACTATTTGCGTTGACTGCAAGTCAAGAACTTTGTGATGTGGCAATAGCCTTCAAGACAATTGTGCATTACTTTCTTGCTTCTTTATTGTTCATCTCGTCCTTTTCTTTTCAAAAGACACAGACATTTCTGACTATCTTCGTTGTTTGTTTTTCGGAGCCGTGGTATTCATGCGATGCTTCTTCTTCTTTTTTTTGGGGGAGAGGGTAGTGCCACGCTGTGTTGGTGGCAGAAGACGAGAGCGAAGAAGTGAATGGCAGATGTGGCTGAGTAAACAGTCCTCCACTTCGAGTTCCTGCCTATCGTTTCCTCTCGCGACAATATGTTAGCGCGCTCTTACTTTCTCGAAAAGATAAATCGAAGGGCCACCAAAGTGCGAAGAATCGCACTCTTCGCCAAAAGTGTTCTTTCCTCTACAGTCTCTTTCGGGGATCAACTCAACGACCACCAAGTTGGATCTACAGTTACGCCACCTACAGGTTGTGAAAGTTTCGAATGGTAGCCGCAACACCTTCGCTACACCATAAACCTTCTCTCTTATCACCCCCTCTTTTGCGGTGCCGCTGTATACGTGTCACGTGGTGAATATTGTGCAATAACCCGGTTTTCTCATACTCGAAAACCATCGCCCACGTACCAGTTCTGCTTTCGTGGAATTCGCCTGCAGCCCGCCATGGCCCTCAGTCCGGCGAGCTATCCATCGGCATGCCCCGAGGAAAACATATTCGGTCGCTCTCCGCCAAGCGCTCGCTTCACGGCGTTCGCTCACCCAAATTATTATTGCATGGTGGCCTCAAAAGGAAAACGTGCCTTTTCATATGTTAGAGCCTTTATCTTTCTTTCAGTGTTGAGTTGTGCTAGATAATGTCCAAATTTTCGATAAGCATGGTTGATAACCAACTTTTGTTAAGTTATGCAAAAATGTTGGCTATATAATGCTGACTGCAGCTTGCTTGTCATATTGGGTATTGGCCTGTGAGGAGCGTATTGACTCATCGTTTTGTAGCGTTGGCCATTGCTGCATATCTTGTACGCTTCTGAGTAAGGTGCAAAAGGTAATTTATAGTAGGCTAGCACTGGCTAATGCTAGTTTTTTTGGTGACTATCGGGCAGTGTTCCTTATTAGCTTGTTCTGCATCATGACATGTACTACATGTGCTCAGCTCAGAAGGTGATACGTTAGCTTATTGTTGCTACTACCAGAAGGATAGCACAAAGCGAACAGAGCATGCGTCTCTACTCGATGAGAGTAAGGGGCACGCGCGAACGTGGCTGTCGAAGTTACGTAGAACCGTATCCATCCATCAAGCGTCCTAGTGTATTTCTCGTGCGTTTTAAGCTATTATTCCGCCAACTACTCGTTTTGCACGATGTCGTCGATGCTGTTATAGCACGTGGCTGAACTTGCAGCTATTCAGCATAGAAAGCTGCTTGTTGCCTCTTGCACAGGACATCAGTTGCATAAGTGCGTGGGTTCTGTGGTGCTATGCAGGATGAGCAGAGCTTCTCGGGCAAACGAGTTAGCTCCGTGCTCGCTCTGCGGCGGCCATGGTATGAAGACAGTGCGGGGCGCGTGATAGCAGCGTTGATTCACTTTACGTTTGGCGTTGGGAATGCATGTGAAGCATTCGCGGCTTTGTAAAAGAAACGCCACTTGCGTACACGTCCGCGCCGCCACTCAGTGAACATTTTTTTTGCCAGGGCAGTGTGTGTTGGTGAGCGTTTATGTTCTTTCGAACAGGATCTTTCAATCCACCTGCCGCAAAGAAACTTCCACACTCGAAGGCAGTAAGCGTGCAGACGCAGCACTCTCGTGCTGCTCGTTTCGCTTCTATCAAACTTTGCAGAGAAATATAACGACAAGTCTCCAACAGGCGCTTTCTCATCAAGCTGGCAACGTGGCTCCGAGTGGATACGTCATGAGCGCGATGAAACTGAATGCCACATTAGACCCCAAAAAGACGAACCACACACCCTTTTAACACCCTTTTGCCTTTCAGTGACTACCTTCTTTGGCTTTAAGCCAAGCGTTACAAGAAGGACTTGCATTTCTCGTTTTATGTAAATGAAGTGGCTGTCTACACATAATGGGCTTTCGAGGCTTTCTGGTTACCCAGGTGGTTAAACTGCAACTCGTAGTATTCCGTAACACATCATTTACGTTGGAGCAGAGACGTAAGTATTATGAAAATATAATACATGATACAGGACGATGATATGTCAACATCATACGTAACGTATCAGCCGTTAGCGTATTCAAGTGGTGAATAAAAGGCTTGCATATAGTTTGTTGAAAATTAAAGTATAAATGTAACTACTAGTGTGCTGCTGGTAAAGGAGAGCTTACACTGTCACTACGATTAACGGTAGGCTGACATAAGTAACCTCACCTGAGTCATAGGATTAGACTTTTACGTTTGTCATGTTGTCAAGAAATTGCATAGACTGCACTGTAATCACAGTTGTTCCATCACATTACGTCTGCATGTGATCTTTCTCCAAAGCTGCTTTAACAATGGCTAGCTTTGATCCTGGGAGGTCTTCTGTTTCTAACTTTGTATTGCCATTCATATGGGATTTTCATGACGCTGTTACATTCAAATGATCAACCTCTGTGATCACCGTTGTTGGGAAATTACGAACTGTTAATGGCCTCTAAATCAACAAATACAAGTACTCGTTACGAGCTGCATATGACGGCGCCTTTACACTAATTCATACGTTTAATTGAACGTGGGGCTTTGGTTGCATTGTTTGCAAGGTTACATTTAAAGGGAGAAGGCTCTGTGTATAGGGTGCTGCCAGCTGGTTTATGCAAAGGAAACTGTCGGACAGTGGTGTCTCATATTCAAGAGCCTTCGTACTCAGGTGTGACGTTCGTACTTGGCCAAACTTCGTGGTTGAGCGTATAATTAGATGACAACTGTCTCCTGCAACAGCTAAAATGGCTCAATGATCGTGAGGTTGCTGGGGCGTTACGTTGAACTTTTGCTCTTTAACCACAGCCTGCTCCGTTGTGTCGGTGTCCGTCTGGGCGACACGGTAGCAGCCAGCAGCGTCGGCAGAACCGCTTCTCCCGTCTATTCCTGAGCGGAAGTAGCGAGAGAGTTGCGGAAATCGGCGACCCTCATGCGGAGCAGTGCGTCCCGGTGGGTAACAGCCGTTCGTGCAGCTGTTGCGCCGACAACAGCGGCGTCGTCCAGCAGAACAACCGGCGTTCGCAGCAAAAAGGCTGAAAACTGTGCCTCGGTCCCCAATCTGAGATCGAGACACAGTTGTCCATGGCCAATTGTGGAAGAAATACGGCCAGTGTATTCTGCCAGTATTGAAATATGTGCGAATATGTTTCTATGTTGTATGCGTTTAAAATAAAACTACATTATTGACCAAATAGTTTTCACTGTCAACTTGCCTTGAAGTCAGTAACTTGAAGAGTGTGTGAAGAGGCCTTAGAAAAATTGACAGAAGGGAGAAAAATGAGTGTAATCTAGCACATCGCGGCGGTAACTACAGAGCCCTAACTAAAGAACGGTCAAGTTTGAGATGATAAATGCAGCAAAATTTTTCACGATGAAAGCCTTCAATCTCAATCGTTTCCTTGATTTCATACCATATCGGACAGATTTGGTAACATCCTTCAAAAGGTTTATATTGCCACGACATAGTGCCTGCATTCAAACAACGCGCCCATCACCACGCGCACAGAGACATACATGGGCGCCGTCTAGTGTTGCGCAGAGACGATGATGATAGCACGAGAACCCAGCTGGCCCCTGCTGATGTGCGCCACGCGCTTGGGACTCTTCTTGAAGAAGTAGAAGAAGAAGACATCTTGGCGTTCTGCTGTAACGTGCTACGACCATAGTCCCTTTCAGTTGTGGGCACAGGTTCGCCCTTTAATAAATACGTTTTATTATACCCCGAGTCCTTCAACATCGTTACGTTTCTGGTGGACGTGCTGGGTAATGAATCAAAGCCCTACGAACGCAAGACAGCGTAGCCCCGACCACCAGCCAGTTGATCCTGCGGAGCCGACACCTGTGCATCAGAGGACCAGTCGCCGTCTTCGAGGTGATTCACCAGAATTCAGTCCACTCCACTTTACGCCAAGGGGAACTCAGTCAATGGACGCCGCCACCATGACAAGTCATGCAACACCAGCCCAAGTGGTGATAAATTAGCCTCACCAGCCACCAGTATTTCATGGCGACTCGTATGAAGACGTAGAAGATTGGCTGAACCTCTTTGAGAGAGTGGCACGTTTGAACGGTTGGGACGAGAGAGAGAAGCTCCGCCGCGTATACTTTGCTTTAGAGGACTTCGCAAAGACGTGGTATGAGAACCATGAAACCTCCTTTACGACCTGGGATGAATTTCGGCGACAAGCTCTGGCGACTTATGACAGCGCGGATCGCAAAGAAAAGGCGCAGGCTGTGCTCGAATCCAGGAACCAACTCAACAACGAAAGTGTCGCAATGTATATCGACGACATGATCCGCCTGTTCAAGCGTGCAGATTCCCACATGACCGAAGACAAGAAGCTACGCCACCTCATGCGTGGGGTGAAGCAAGAGCTATTCGCTGTTCTCGTCCGCAACCCACCACGAACGGTTGCGGAATTTCATACGGAAGCGACAGCCATCGAGAAAACGCTAGAACAGCGGGCTCGACAGTACAATCGAGACATAAACTATGCACCTGCCAATGTCTTCTCTGGACGCCAGCGAAGTGACATGGACGCTCTGCGAGAACTCATCAAGTCGGTGATTAGGGAAGAGCTCAGCAAGTTGCAAGCACCTCACACTACAGCAACACTGTCTGTAGTCGACATAGTACGAGATGAACTGAGGCAGATGATACGTGAGCCGGAGCATGTGCCACAGCCGATCCAACGCATACCAACGTACTCTGAAGTACTCAGACAACCCGCGGCGCACACCAATGCAGCAGTTACGATGCCCTTTCCTTGCCCACAAACGGTACGCAGCGCACCTCGTCCACTGGAACCGACGGCTATCTACCTGCCACGAGCCTGTGGTATAGCTCGCTACGTGAATCAAAGGCCCCGGAAAAGTGACATCTGGCGTGACCATGAGCGCAGGCCTTTGTGTTTTCATTGTGTGGAAGCAGGTCACCTGTATAGGTTCTGCCCTTACCGACAGGCAAGATTAAGGGGCTTTCCGTTGTACGCACCATGCCCTCGAAACGGTGAACGGCCAACGGAGATCGAAGAGTACTTGTCCGCGCGCCAGAGCCCACTCACTCCACGCCAACATCAGCCAAGATCGCCTTCGCCCAGGCGTTACCGATCACCCAGCCCACGTGCTTCTTCCGCACGGTCTGGGCACCGCTCTACAAGCCCACACCAGGAAAACTGAAGCAAGCGACCTGTAGAGGTGAGGCCGCTGATAACGACAGTTGCGAAGATCCTCCATTACGGTTTCAAGGCGACGATGCTATGTTTACTGAGGATAAGCGCAGCAGTGCGAAGATTACTTCAGATTTGCGGTTGAAAATAGACGGATACGAGCTAAATGCTTTAGTTGACACTGGCGCTGATTATTCGGTAATGAGTCACAAGTTGGCAAAGAAACTGAAAAAGGTAGTGACAAAATGGAGTGGGGCGCAGATACGCACGGCAGGTGGCCACACTATTACACCGCTCGGCAGATGCACCTCAAGGCTCGAAATAAGAGGCTTTACTTACGTTGCTGACTTCATCGTGCTGCCGGACTGTTCAAGGGAGCTTATGCTAGGAATGGATTTTCTGCAAGCCAATGGAGCCATAATTAATCTGCGCAGATCCAGTGTAACGTTTTCGACCGAACAAGCTATGTCGGTGGAGGAATCAGAAAAGCGACGTCTTACTGCTCTGCGCGTTGTTGATGATGACGTCACAGTGCCACCACGCTGTAGTGTAATGGTGCTTGTTGAAAATAAGGCATTTTGTGACCACGAAGGAATAGCGGATTGAAACGTAGAGCTCTTTTTAAACAAAGGAATTTGCGTGGCGAGGGGTGTTGTTCACTTGACGAATGACCGCTCAGTAGTCCTCCTTACGAATTTTGGGAATGAATGTCAGCACAACGCGCAAGGTATGGCTATCGCCTATTTCCACGAGTTCTGCAT
Source organism: Rhipicephalus annulatus (assembly GCA_013436015.1). NCBI lineage: Eukaryota > Metazoa > Arthropoda > Arachnida > Ixodida > Ixodidae > Rhipicephalus > Rhipicephalus annulatus. Next base: position 65,351 of record WOVY01003431.1, read on the forward strand.
GGCGACTGAACTATGCAGTTTAGCGACAACGCCAACCACTCCACAAGAGACCTGCAACGCCGACGCATCAGTTAACGTCAACCATAGGCTCCCAGAATATCAAAAGAAACGGTTGTTTGCCCTTATAAAAGAGTTTTCGGACTGCTTTTCAACGTCCTCTAAGGTGCGACGCACGGCTATTGTAAAACACAGGATTATAACAGAAGAAGCCACGAGACCGATTTACCAACACCCATATCGAGTATCGCAAAAGCAAAGAGACATCATCAAGAAACAAGTGGAGGAGATGCTTTCAGATGACGTGATCCAGCCTTCCAGCAGTCCATGGGCGTCTCCCATAGTGCTTGTTAAAAAGAAAGACAACAGCCTTCGATTCTGCGTCGACTATCGGAAACTGAACAGCGTAACGAAACGGGATGTATACCCTCTGCCGCGTATCGATGAGACACTCGATCGACTACGGAGTGCGAAATACTTCTCCTCCCTTGATCTCAAGAGCGGATATTGGCAAATCGAGGTGGAAGAGCGCGACCGTGAAAAGACGGCATTCATAACCCCAGACGGACTCTACGAATTTAAAGCGCTTCCATTCGGCCTGTGCACAGCGCCAGCTACGTTTCAGAGAATAATGGACGCTTTCCTCGCGGGACTGAAATGGCAGTCCTGCTTGGTGTACTTGGATGACGTTGTCGTATTTTCCGCTACATTTGACCAACATCTAGAGTGACTCTGCACAGTATTAGAAGCCATTCGTTCAGCAGACTTGACCATCAAGCCAGAAAAATGCCACTTCGCTTTTGAAGAGCTTCGATTCCTCGGACACGTCGTCAGCTCCGACGGCGTTCGGCCAGATCCCGAAAAGACAGCAGCCATCGCGAAGTTCCCGACACCCAAAGACAAGAAGTCAGTACGTCGCTTCCTGGGTTTATGCGCGTACTATCGGTGATTTGTGGAAAATTTTTCGAACATTGCTGAACCACTTACTAATCTGACAAAAGACAAGGTGCCCTTTAGGTGGGAAAGTGAACAACAGGAAGAATTTGATGAGTTAAGAACACGCCTGCGAGCCTCTCCAATCCTCGCCCACTTCGATGATACAGCCGAAACTGAAGTTCACACTGATGCGAGTAACGTCGGCCTCGGAGCCATTCTAGTCCAGCGGCAAAACGGCCAAGAAAAAGTGCTAGCGTATGCCAGCCGCAAGATTTCGAAAGCTGAGACAAATTACTCTGCAACCGAAAAAGAGTGTCTCGCGGTCATTTGGGCCATAAGTAAATTTCGGCCGTACCTCTACGGTAGACCATTCCGAGCAGTAAGTGACCACCATTGCCTGTGTTGGCTGGCGAACCTTAGGGATCCCTCTGGCCGACTAGCAAGATGGAGCCTTAGGCTACAAGAGTACGATGTTACTGTGGTATACAAATCTGGGAAAAAGCACAGCGATGCCGACTGCCTGTCACGCGCACCAGTGGACACGAGTGAGCCGGAGGAAGAAGACTTCCCGTTTCTAGGCGTCGTCCAGGCATCAGAAATCGCTGAACAACAACAAAATGACCCCGATTTGCGGCCGCTTATACAGCGTCTCCAAGGACTTAACGTTAAAGTCCCGCGCACTTTATCCTGAGGGCTCCCTTCGTTCTGTCTTCGGGAAGGGGTTCTTTACAAGAGGAACTTCAAGCCTCATGTTGACAAGTTTTTACTCGTTGTACCTGCACCTTTACGAAACGAGATTCTGCACGCATGTCATGATGAGCCAACATCTGGGCACATGGGTGTCAGCCGTACATTCGCCAGAATTCACATAAAATACTACTGGCCAAAACTGTTATCATCAGTTCAGCGCTATGTGAAAACTTGCCGTGAGTGTCAAAGACGCAAAACTCCATCCGTGAAACCTGCAGGCCTCCTCCAGCCAATAGAACCACCGCATGCCCCATTCCAACAAGTCGGTATGGATCTCCTAGGCCCGTTTCCGACATCGACTGCACACAAGAAGTGGATAGTCGTAGCCACGGACTATCTCACTCGCTACGCTGAGACTGACTCGCTGTACACTGCAACAGCTCTTGAAGTTGCCAAGTTCTTCATCAACAACATAGTCCTCAGACATGGTGCACCCAGCGTGGTAATTACAGATCGTGGCCCAGCTTTTACTGCAGACCTATCGAAATGTCTGATGCGAATGACCCACACAGACCAGAGAAGAACTACAGCATACCATCGTCAAACAAATGGCCTAACGGAGCGCTTGAACAGAACTCTGACTGATATGCTTTCAATGTATATCGACGTCGAACATAAACTGTGGGATGAAATACTGCCCTACATCACGTTCGCATATAATACAGCCATTCAAGAAACAACGCGAGTGACACCATTTGAACTTGTATTCGGCCGAAGAGTCACCACTCCACTGGATGCCATGTTACCACTGAATGATGAAAGCAGCAATCCACCTGGCCTAGACGACTTCCTGCAAAGAGCCGAGGAAGCACGACAGATGGCGAGATACAGAATACGCCGCCAACAGCGTATCGACTCCTATCGGTACAATCAGCGTCGTACCGAACCGCAATTTCAACCAGGTGACAAAGTATGGATATGGACCCCAGTGCGTCGCCGCGGACTTTCTGAAAAACTTTTTAGCCGCTACTTCGGGCCTTACGAAGTACTCCATCGTGTAAGCGATGTAACTTACCAAGTCAGATCCGCTATACACGGGAGCTCAAAACGCCGCAACCCTACAGAGGTTGTACATGTAGTCCGGATGAAGCCGTACTATGAAAGATCACCGGAAGACCAGTGACGCCTACCACGAATCTATTCATTGCCTGACGCATCGGGACGATGCGTGTGAGGAGGGGGATTATGCCACGACATAGTACCTGCATTCAAACAACGCGCCCATAACCACGCGCACAGGGACATACATGGGCGCCGTCTAGTGTTGCGCAGAGACGATGATGATAGCACGAGAACCCAGCTGGCCCCTGCTGATGTGCGCCACGCGCTTGGGACTCTTCTTGAAAAAGTAGAAGAAGAAGACATCTTGGCGTTCTGCTGTAACGTGCTACGACCATAGTCCCTTTCAGTTGTGGGCACGGGTTCGCCCTTTAATAAATACGTTTTATTATACCCCGAGTCCTTCAACATCGTTACAATATCACATGGCAGGTGTGCGAAAAACCCTTGAACATTTTATATATAAACAGATTCATCAGTTCTTCCAACTACAAAGACATATTGAAGAAGTTTGGAACAATTACATCTGTTAAAAGAATGACTTGTGGGTGGATTTATTTTACAAGCATTCGCTTAGCTTTGGAAGCGGCCGTTAGGTTGGTAGGTGACCTTTCGTTATTTAAGAAATTAAGGCTCCTCTATATGTGTAAAGTGGCTTTATGTGAAATGTTTTTTTACAATGCTTGGTGCTGGATATTATTTAGTACTACTGACGAAAAATGATAAATTTGGGAGCACAGTTGGATTTTCGGGTGCCTTCATAATGGTGCGTTAAACGAGTGTATCCCGGTTTTCTGTGTCATAATATGAAACGAGAATTGTCATGAGATGTTCAATTCAAAGAATAGAGCGTTTTCGTGCGTGCTAGTTCTCCGTAGCACTTTTTGTTTCCTTGATAAGGATACCAAACTGGATAGTTATGAATTCAAGATAGCGCTGCTTGGTCGCCAGCCGCATAAGATCAGTAAATGCTTCAGGCAGGTTGGGCCACACTTATGCGTGTGTTGTTATAGCTAGTGCTGGTAAGGCATAAAAGTTGCGTGATACGTCTTCAGCCTTTTTTAGCACGAAGTGCGGGCAATTTCTTTCAAGTATTGTTGTCTTCGTAACACTTAAGGTGGTGTGCGTGGTCAAAGTTGCCGCCACGCATACTAAGTGCAAATCACTGTATGTGGGCGCGGTTTTCGTATGGTGACATTTCATGTGTAACATGCTGTAGTAAGCGGTGGCAACGCTCTCTGCGTAACTCGTTGACCGTTCTTTTCCGCCAGCGAGAAGACTTGTTCTTCGAACGGCTGAATAATTATGATCCCTTATGACAATCATAGGAGAACAAGGCGTAAAGAAGGCACTACTACACATATTAGAAATAGAAATAAAAAGAAATGGAAAAACGAGAAGACGAATTGAAAGAGCAAGAATGAGTAAGAAATACGTAAAGTGAGAGGTAGACAAATAGGAATAAAGAGGGGAAACAAAGACAGAACAAAAGCAGAGAATTACAAAAACAGTGAAAATGAGGAGGGATAAAAAATTGGCCCCATATCTGCATGTTACACTGCAAATGTCGTCGAAAGACATCAGTCTTGCGTCTGGCCAGAGAGAACAAAACGTTTTTTTTATGTTGTGCGCAAGAAAATTTGTGAATGACATTCTTGAGGCGCTGTGTTCGAGTGCCTAGAGCGTGCAGTGGAGGGGAGCGAGTGCATCAAGTCACGTCACAGGTGAGACATGAGCGCTATCTGGCAATTGTCTTGAAAAACAAAGCGCGTGGCGTGCGTGCCCGTCTCGGAGGCGAGAAGGTGTAAAATGCAAGGGGACGGGCAGGCGCCACCATCATGTTGTCTAAGCGACATGTTGGAAACCCTTGCCTTTTCTTGCAAGCATTGCATCGTCAGTGCAGGGTGATAAGTGCTACGGTCCTTAAAATTACCTATGTATTCCTTTTCTAGTGAAAGGTCTTTTCTAGTAAAACTTTATAGTTTATGATGGCATAAAGGTACGATCTGTTTAAAACAGCAAAGCACTTGTTTTTGAGGTTTTGTTAAGATGGCCTCTTCTGCAAAAGTCAAGCAATGTGAGTTAATTAACGCTTTACCAACTAATAAAGAAGATCTTTGATCTCTTTTTTTTTCTGTATGGCCAACGAGGGCAGCACAAACGCCAAAAGGCTAGAACTGCTTTTCTATCCTCATCAAAACCGGGTTTAATTGCGCAGGGTAGATTTCTCCTCAGTCTGTGAACACCTTTAGAGACCGCTCACCACGTTAGAGTAATTCGGGCTAGATAGTGTAATGCATGCACTTGGCGCTGAACATTACTTCTGCCGAGATTTTCAACATTGGCCGGCCCGGATAGAAGTGAAATGTCAGACTCAACACCGCTTGCCCTTCATCTCACATTTGCGTGCACCGAAATGTGGAGGTACTGAGTAAGTCATAGTAGCACGTGACACTGATAAAAGAATTCGAGGTCACATGCGTTATCTGTGCAATCTTTTGATTGAAAAGAAAACTAAAATGAATTGACGCACTGAAACAAACAAGAACGAAATGTGGAAATTACGGATATGCGTTATTACCAATTCTGAGACTTGGCCCGAACTGGTTGGTAAAGTTTCGTAATCAAACCGGTAAGTCGACAGAAACGGAGAAAAAGAGGACACCCAGATTGCTACTGCCAAAATGTATTTAATGGCACAAAAAGATGTCATATATTTAGCCTCTTTCCTCATGAAATGGCAACTTTGCATGATTGAGTAGTTTCCCTTTTATTTCTATGCTCTTTCCTCTCTGTCAAATTTTTTTGTCTTTGGACGCTGACGATTACAGGCTCATCCCCAATTACTTCTTTTGAAAACTGAAGTATCCCGAAAATGATTTTTTTCCTGCGAGGCGAGATCACGCAATCTAGTACGCCGAAATTTCGTATGCGTACAAGGAATTATCAATAGGCTCAATTGAACATTACCCGGAAAGAGCAGCATTTAAGACTGAAATTTTACTTTCTGATATAAATATTTTACACAAAATCTTCACCGAATGCCGCATTTTTCAAGAGAAATACACTGGTGTTCGGCCACCCTGAAAGCACCGCGTTATAAGAAATATTTGCGAATTTTATAGTTAAAACTGCTTTCTCTTGGAAGCCACAATAACTAAAGAACGATTACATAAGCAAAGACTATGTACGAAAGAAAGACGAGCAAAACGTATGGACCTCAGAGGGAATCGTCATCAAGACACATAGTTCGAGCACTGGCAGCGTAGCAGCATTCGAGAAGAGAACCTCTTCAAGCCACCCAGGATGCTCTTCAAGGCTTTCGTTGTTCTATCTCAGAGTGTGCAAATGCATACCAGGTGAATTAGGAGACTGTTCATAAGCTGCCAAAAAGAAAAGGTGTAGCTATCGGTACTTTTCACGGGTGACAGCCTGCCAACGACAAACGGAGAGGCATACGACGGTTCAAGCACGCCCATGCAGCAACAACTGGAACATAGTGTGAGCACGATCATCACCTGAGCTTCGTTCCTGCAGTGAATTCCCATGAACACATAAGCACTCGAAATAGCGCAGCAGCGGCACCAGCGTACGAGGCATTTATCACTGTCCATCGGGGTCCAGGCCTGGTTTTTCGGCATGATGCAGCATTCAAGTCCAACCTACCAGACCCTCAGGCTACAGCTGCTGAACATTGCTAAAACACTGAGGTAGAGTTCCAAATAGGCGCAGCCATCTGAGGACAAGGTAGAGTGCGTGGACCTAATAGTATAATAAAAGTCATAGTTGTGATAGTCCTCAGTTCGAAGAGAGGTTGACTAGCAGTCATACTCGCTCTTTAGAATTCCTACTATATATAGCTTTAAAACAATCCTAAGCTCAAAAAATAATGTGATTGCTCTTGATGGCACGCTAAAATGAAACACTTCAGTACGGCAGCGCATTAGCACTCACATCTTGCAAGCGTTGTTCCATCACCGGAAAAATAATCGCATCAAATAATTCACTCTAGGTACGTGAAACAGCCTTAGATTATACCGCATAGATCACTACAGCATTAGTCTGATTTTCATTGAAGGACTCCTTCACAATTCTTACATTTTGAACTTTAGGGAGGGCAGTGCTAAGGCGCACATAGCAGTGACACATGGTAGACGTCAATGTCGCTTTGGTGTCGGCTTTCTTCGTGTTACTTAGCGCTGCCACTAAAAAATATTGCTCTTGAATCAGCTCGCCCAAAACAAAGTTCTCCTAAAGCGAAATTTTCCACAATATTGCGATGGCAACTATAAGGGCAACCTCAGCTGGGATTTGCCGCCGGCATTGGCGTCGCTGTCATTCACCGTATATGTATACGTATCAATATATTTGAAAACGGAAGAAAAAACATTCCACAAAAAGACTCTAGTACACAGAGTCAACCGTGGGACCTTTGATTTGTTAGTGTGAGGTGTTAGCCTCTGAGCTACGGACTAGCCCCAGTTTAAATCCTAAACGGAGAGCTATTTCTTTCTTCTACTTACCGGTGGTGATGTGCATCTCGGGGGGGAACTATCGCGTATTCAGCATTACCAGCCAGATGGCGCAATCAGCGCACATCGCAACGTCGTCACGACGTGGCGGCACACGCTATCATCTCCCACGCCTAGAGGGGGCCGGGTGAACGCTCATGCGTGCGGTGTCTTATCTAGCGGCGAGGACAATCGTTCGTTTCGGGCTTTTACCGGAACGACTCTATTGCAGTTACCAGGCGCACAAAGATGGCTGCATTCGTTGCTGAGTCTCCGTTTGCGAAAAGGGTGCACTTTTCAGGGGCACCAAACTGACAACTGAGATGCTTATTCACGTTCAGCTCTACCTGGGAGTACGTTTTGTGTGCAACAAACGCGGGGCATGTTTTCCTCTGCTTGCCATTTTGCGCATGTACGGTAGCAAACGTACGGTAGCAAAGCAAAAATTGAAACCAGCACTTATGATTTTTATACCATCAGAGGAGCGTAATTCGGATATTACTGTATCATTTCGCATAAATGTCTCGGGTCACTCGTTGAGCAAGCGTATTTGGACCTCTAGGTCGTTTAGTGCTTCTATAAAATGTTTTATTCGGTGAGTGGAGGCAAACATAATGAGGGTTGCTTGATAAGGCGAACTATATCGCCTTCCTTTTCTTCCGTACAGGGGCGTGCAGGCGGCTGTGCTGTATGACTGTGTATTGTAGTCATAGGTAAATGAAAATTTCGAAAGAATCTTCGGCGAGCACGATTGGCCCAAATATGCCGTCTTATATGGCGTACTGCTGCGAAACTGAACCCCCGAGTGTCATGAGTTACTAATGTGAATTTCTAGCAGCTTTGATTTCCTGCAGCTCTTTAGATGTAAACCGTCGTCGTCTTTAGGTGTAAACGAGTAAATGACAAATGAAATGGTTATAACTTCGGTATTTACTGGCGTAATGAACCCACCATTCAGAGAAGTTGACGCTAATTAAGATGGAGGGTTCATTACGCGGGAGAAATAGTCACGGGAGTTATAACAGTGAGCATTTTGCGTGACCACCTTGGTTGTTTTGGCCCTTGAAATGCGTGATAAATCTTTTTTTGCAGCGCTAAGCTGTTTTTGTTTCCTCACGTAAGGAAAGTGCACGGATCGACGGCGAAGTGCTGTCCAGCCGCTCGGTTGCAATGCTCCAGCGCATGCTGTTTGTAAACAGCGAGACCGGAGTTGCTCTGACTGTTTCCCCTAATGGTTGTTTTTTTGAGTTCCTGACCAAACAGATCATTATCTAATATTTTGTAAAAGATACGCCGCATGGCAATAAATGACATTAGGTACCACTTTCAGTCCCATAAGACTAGATTTAAACATTCCATATGTAATTTTCTTACAAGGCTGCCTCCCCAAGAATCAGTGACTGGAAAGTTACTGATGCATTGCGGGCGTTCATTAAAAGGTAAAGAAACTCAGAATGTATAATCGCTTATTCCTCCTCAATTACTCCTTACAAATTGCTTTTTTTCTTCATTTACACATTGCTGTTGAAATTATGTGCAACTTTTTTATATCAATATTGTATTTGTCAAATATAATAATTATTTTTTCTTGATTCCTTTCATTACTTTAAAAGCCGTAAGCTATCAAAATAAAAGTATTTTTTAGAACTACATGTTCTTGGCCAATACTTCAGCGAGGGTATGTGCCACAGTTTTAAGGATATTCTTCTTCTTGATTTACAGCGTTACATAAGTTTAGATTGGTGCATGAGCCCTACGGGATCACAAAGAAAACCCTCGGCAATTTTGCGAATGGATGAATATTTAGAGCTGGTAGTGCATTAACGCGCGCTAAAAAACCAGACGGTTACCTGAACGATTGAACACTGTACACTTCATGCTGATACCAAAGCCAGGCAGGTGGTTCTAGCTAGTGAGAGAATCTCAGACCAATCTCGCCAACTTCGTGTCTGCGGAAAGTGATGAAGCAATCGGTCCTTATCACGCGGACGAACTACTTCAAGGGCCACTATATGCTTCACCACTCTATGATGTGCCTCTGGAGAAGCCTCCCTGCGCAGGCCACTGCCCAGGGGAGTACAATAGAGCATGGTGCTTCACAACGCCAACTACCTCAACAAATGCAACCTACGTAGCCATACTATATGTTAAAATTCAGGGGAGGCCTTCTTACGCAGGACGGGATCTTACAATCACAACACGAGGCGATTGATAGTCCAACTAAGTCCACCTATATCATACTTGGCTTGTACCTAAAGGCCTTTGACAACGTGACGAATTCGACCTTACTGGCCATTTGTAGGAACTTCGCCTCAGCGCACAAACGTACAACTACGTTCGCGATTTTCTCGAAAACAGAAATACCATACTTACCTTCGGGGAGCATACTTCTGAGCTGCTGGATAGCGCTGGTATAGCACAATGGTCTGTGATATGACCAATGTTTTTAACTACAGCTCTCTGGGGTTGCAAGCCAAGCTGCAAGAAATTGAAGGGTTCATTCGCAGCATTTACGCCGACGAAAAACGTGTGTGTGTTACCTGGAGCTTCAATAGTCAGGTAGAACAGACGTTGAAACTCGCGATGCTGATGGTTGAACGACAGCTAAAGACCACCTGCGTGAGCTGCTTTTGAGAACAAAAATTGATACCTTTACTTTGCAAACTCACGCGAAGAGGCCCCAAGGCCACACGATAAACTAAACGATGAATATCCCGGTAGGAAAAAAGGACTAACGAAGTACGGTGGGTGAGCAGTACCTATCGTAGATATCATCGGCGTTCTGGGCTTACATGTGGCAAACAGACACAACAGCGAGACCATAAGAAGACTAGAAGGTTCGATCGCTCATAACAACAGCTGACTGATAAACAATATCGACTGACACAGCTGCATGAAAGCGAACAACGTGATCTGGCTTCGCCATGTGCTCAGTAACGTACGTGCCTCATCCCCCTCCCAAAGTTGTTAGGTTGGGATGAAGACATTGAAGTGATGAACTGTTTAAACTAAAAGGCTAACATGAATCAAGTGATAGACCTACTTATAAACACGAGCATGCGTAGGTTACTAAAGCTGTGTATTAAAAAATACTGGGAGAATGAGTAGAAGCACAAAATCAACACAACATGAAAACTTTTCTCAGAGCATGATGGCCAGGTGGGCAGATAAATGTTGTATGGAAAAAATGGTTCTTCCCAGACGGTAATGACCAGCTGAGACACGGTCCACCACTAGACATGACGTCACTACCAAATGCAATAAATTAAACGCGCCAAGGATGACAAAGCGTCTTTAACAAAGATAGGTCCGCCTATATAAACGTCGCAAAGGCTATTTGAGGCACTTTCTCTCTTCGTTCGGCTTATTCCGCTTTGCCCCTGCAGGGTTAGGGCAATGAACGCTGCCTATGCTATGCCCATATGCGCTCTGCATTCTGAACTTCTTTATTATATTATTAGCATTTATTCTATTGTCAGAGCTTATGTGAAGTCGAAATACACGCTCCGTAGACCCTTAAGACACCGATGCATCATGTCGACGTGCTTTGTAAGCCCACAAAATAGGCACAACAATTCAGTTTAGACAAATACGTTTACCCACCTCTCGAATAATTCAGATCAAGCTTGGTTAATTAACGCCACATTTGGTTGAAATTTAGTAAATGAGGCGTACGTGTGGGACACTTCGCAGACTACTTTGCATGACATTGACTCTGACAATGCGTGGGATCTGCGATAATTTACTGTGGGTGCACCTGTGCTTAAAAAATTCCGCCATATCCACGAAGTGAATGATGATGAGTGGGCGAAGCTCCGGAGGTAAACCTGGTAAACCATAAATCCTCTGTATATTTTGCCCACTCGATTTTATTACATTGCTCCCCCTAGCGTACGTCGCTGCACTAAATCGAACGATTGCCTTCAACCAATGACACGCGCCATATGTGACATCATTCCTATTTTATAAGATCTCGCGTCTTTCATCAACTACAAGTACCGCTTTCTAGTTTATAACATCTTGCATCTTTTCACATCAGCTACAAGTACCACCATCTAAGAAACACTACAAGAACTAAACGAGAGGTGGCTACATACAGGAGACGGTACCGCCATCTAGTGAACACTGCAAGAACTAAACTAGAGGTGGCTACATACAGGGCACGGTACCGCCATCTAGTGAACACTGCAAGAACTAAACTAGAGGTGTCTACATACAGGCTACAGGGGACGCACAGCCCACGCCCTAAGGAGCTTCGCCCCTAATAGTAAAAAAACAAAGACCTAGCTGATTTCTACGTCTTAGGAATCGGTATGACACGAAAGGGAAGCTTCTCCTGCAGGCGTTGTTCATTTTACTGTCCAATAAATAACACAAGAGAACTCTCACAACGCCTCTCGATGTTTGACAGCTACATCCTCGTAAAATGCGAATAATATCATACTGACGCTTCGTAAACGACTCTCACGATCAAGAAAAGGACTTTTGCAGTCATAGACGCATGTCGTAGCTGTAATTATCAACGGTGAGAGCCGAATGAGAGAGAGTGAGCTGACAACCAAGACAGTCGTCATCAATTGAAGCTGAGCTAGAGCGAAGTTTTCCTACTCGTGGCACGTAGAGTATGAAACGCCATTTCCTGACTCACGAAAAGCGCTACGCTCTCGGAGGCTACGGTGATGGCCGTCCACAATCCTTTTGTGGGATTAGAAGGGTCTGTTTGTTTTTGGTTTTTTGCCGGTCGAACCGTTTCGTCCATGTGACCAATCCGTCGACGTCAGAAAGACATCAGGGTATAGTTGCTACAAAGGTCTTCCTAGTGTCATGAACGGGCTTCCGCCCAACTTGTGGCGGAGAAATATTTTATGCCCCACGACGCGGCGCTGTTTGGTGCTGGCGCGCTGGTGAGGGACGGGGGAGGCTGACGAGAGCGTGCAGCTGGCGGTGGTGAAACCGCGTCCCTCCCTCAAAACTGCTCTCCGAAGCACCTATTTTAACTGTAGATATTATCACTAATTATCTTTGCGGTAGAGATAGAAAAAAATAATATAAATTTTACTATTTATATAGCCTTTACTGATGTTTAAACTAGATGTTCGAGGTATTTTTGCTGCGCGCACCCAATTTTAGTTGTCTTAAAATGGCAATTCCTCACAATACAGTTTGACCAAAGCTTCCCCTCCCCCTAATCAAGGTCAATGTTTCAGTCGACAAAGGCTGAAATAGTCAACAAGTAACTGCTAGACTAATTAATCACCATCAAAAAAGTATGCAACAAAGTAGCACCCTTTTTTTAGAGCTGCGTGTACCCGCTGTTGTTTTTTTTGGTAAACGTACCCGCTTTATTGTGCTCTCTGCGCACGGAGGAAGCAGCTGCGACAAAGTTCTTCGAAAATCAGCGTGCCATTTTCATAGGTGTGTGCCGGTAGAAAGGAGGAGGGCAGCCGCCCTAACTTAAAGGGGGCAGAGGGAGCACGTCTAGTCTGTCCCAAACATTAGATTAATAGGGAGGGAAGCTCCTGCGTTGAACCTTCACCCTCCTCCAAGGTGGATGTTTGAGCTGGCAAAGGCTGGAATGGTCATATATAGTAACTGCCGGACGGATGAAGCATCGAGGGAAAAGAGTACATAGGCAACAGGCCGCACCTTTCCTTTTCAACTGAGTTAACTGTCTTTGCAATGTGTTAATTTAGGAAATGCATGCGCTTCATTGTGCTCTTCTGCGTACGCAGAAAAGAGCAGCGACAAAGTTATCTAAAAACCAGTATGTGATTAGATTTGGCTGCACGTTAAAGAACACCAGTGGTCGAGTTTTCTGGAGCCCTCCACTACGGCGTTTCTCATAACCATATGGTGGTTTTGGGACGTTAAGCCTCACATGTCAATCAATCAATCAATCAATCAATCAATCAATCAATCAATCAATCAATCAATCAATCAATAAATCAATCAATTGACCAGTATGTGCAGCTTAAATCATACGTACGTGGAAGGGAATTGGGACAGCCGCTATCACTAGAAGTGGGGGGGGGGGCTGTTTGAATTTTGATTTTGTTTTTGCAAAGTCTTGTTTCAAATAGGCGCGCAGAGAAGTCAAAATTTGCATTGAGCTATTGCTTGGCTTTTCTCTATTGTTTTTCCGTATTTATTATGTTAAAATCAATACATTTATTTTGTTTGTAGCAGCTTCTTAATATGTTCAATACTTATTCCTCATGTGTGGATGAATTCCAACTTATTGTCTGTTCATGCTCATTTTAGTGAATGATTTATTATTTAGTTCTTACTTTATTGAGGCAGACCTCTCTTCCTTTTTTTCTCTGTTCGATCTCACTCTGCATCAAAACACTTAAGCTTCCGTTATTTTATCTGGTTGTTGTATTTTGTTTTTTAAGTAAAACATATAAATATATATGGATGTTGATGTCTATATACTCAAACGCAACCGCGTGGAAAAGAATGTCAATAAACTGGAACTGAAATCCTGAATCTCTTACATCTTCGTTCCGTGCGCAATATATATCCCTCTTAATTTTTGTATGTGCTGTTCAGATGAAGATAGCCTGGCAGTATGCTCTCAAGATCAGTTTTTTCCTTCGTTTACAGTTTAACGGCGCCCTGTGGGACGAGGACAGCGACTTGGTACCGTTACCAAAAAGCTTGTTTGAATGAGTAACGCCAGAGAGCGCTGACTCAGACGCGTTAATGCTGCGCGAGCGAGCGGTTGCGCCCACTGGAGCCCTTGTCGTAAAATCTTTCAGCTTTTCCGCCTCGTTCACGACACTAGGAAACAGTTTTCTAGGCACCATATTCAGTGCTGCCGTGGGGCTTTTTTTTTTACCATTCGCAGTCCGTTTGAAGTCACGGCAAGCTGCGGCGAGGTGAACAAACTATGAAAAGACTCTGAGTCTGTGATAACAGCAATAGTAGGACGGCTGAAGAGATGTTAAAACGTGTCGAAAAATGCCTTGGATATGAAAATTAGATCCTCCGTGGAGCAAATGAAAGTCGGTAAAAAACATGTTCCGTACCAGACCCGAGGTCACGAAAATTTTCGCCTGCTGAGACGTGTTCACAATTTGTTTCGCGTCGGTCTTCCATGCACACAAACAAGTGGAGGTAACTTCGGTGGTAAAGCGGTTTGTGCTTCTTGTTTTGGGAAGTCTCCTTGCTGTGAGATAGCCGGCCAGTGCTGTAATGCTTCGTGTTAGGACTTTTATTTGCAACGTTTGACGTTAGCAAACGACTGCATCCGCTGCTTTGAACTTGTATGGACAAGCGCGTACTATTACATGCTGCTTATGTAAGGTATGTTGGGGTGTTTTGTGATGAAGTTTTGCAAATGTGTTATTACGCCATTGTTTTTTTTTGGGGGGGGGGGTCATTTAAGGTGAAAACAAGCTATAGCTGTGGATGTGTTATTGCGTCGATGCTGTAAAGTATTCGCGCATGTTCAATTAGTTTGGCCTGGAAGGAAAGTGCGTATGCATCGGGCGCTCTCTTGTGTGAACTCACATCTTCATCAGTAAACTGTTCTGTGCTTGATCTTCATGTAGATGCTTCTTTTTGCTGTTATCTCTTTGGTCGCTTTCCAATCTCACAATTCGAGCACGTGAATTGTTTGAATTGCGAAGACAGAACGAGACAGTTCTCTGTGTACGTTTTCTTGAGACACGTTCACATTATAGTGCTCGTAACAGCCAAGACGCTTCCGCGATTGATTTGATAGATATGTGGGGTTTAACGTCCCAAAAACATCATATGAATATGAGAGACACTGTTGTGAAAGGTTCCGGAAGTTTTGACTGATTGGGAATTTTAACCTGCACACCAATCTGAGCACGCGGACCTACAGCATTTTCGCCTTCATCGAAAATGTAGCCGCCCCAGCCGGGATTCACTCATGCGACCTGTGGTTAGCCACCAGACCACCGCGGCGGGGCTACTCGCTGCGTCGTGGTATTTACTGTACTATATGACAGTACATGAGAGCTGACACTAACATGCTACCATACGTATATTTTGTAACGTTGCTCCTGTTCCTGCAAATATTTATTCACTGTGGAGTTCCAGGATTTTTTGTGAGAAATTATGCTGTGTTCCTTCACGCTAGATATGCCATTTTTACTGGTGTTGAATGCCCACGGGGGATGTCTTTCTTTTTAGTAAAGACCATCAAAACACACGTGTTTGAATGCCTGGTAAAAGAAGCAGTAATTTAAGGGCGCGTATATTTTATTGCATATTTTCAAACACTTGCCACTGTAAATCTATAGCAGCGAGCAGATTTTCTTTGCCTCTTGCTATGTACGTGAATTGACTGCGTCGATGATCACTCAACAGCTGTGTAGGGAGGCCCCGAAAAACAATTGTAACTTTGAATGCTAAAAGTAGCTTTCATGCGCCCTAAGCAAGCAGCAGTTTACTGAGATTCTTTTGTGAACTCCACAATTTAGTTTCTTGTTCTTATCAAGTACTGTAGGATTTCACAGGCTTGGGAGCACTGAAATATGCATATTTTGGTAAATTGTTTGCGTTTCCTAGCACAATTTTGACCAGAATCTAGCATGGCTTCTTTGATATATTTTTTTACATCATGACTTAGTGCATTTATGTTGTTCCTGTCTTGAAGTACTCGCATGCCTTGTATTTTTTCTTGTATATAGTATCCCAATGAATGCAGTGAATTGTGCACCTTCTGAAACAACGTGCTTAGATAACAAAAAAAATTGACTAGCAAGAGTCTAAGGTTTTGCCAAGTGAATTATTTCTGTGAATACTTTTGCAACTCTAACAAATTATTGAAAGAGCTGAACACTTTTAGTACTCGACGCATTAAGTACTCATTTTTCCTACTAGAGTTAGGCAGTGGAACAGCCTTAACCCAGCAGTATGAAGTATTTATTCGCCTTTTATGATGTGATCAAATATAAGCCCAAATAATGAAAAAAAAACAGTTTCATAATTGCGGCAATTCTTCTTTTGTTGTTTTCATGACATTATATTGAATTAAATTTTATTAACCGCGATTGTTTGATTGTAAATACTAATGCTTTATTAGAGAGAATTACACTTCATTGTATGATATGCAATAAGCTCTGCAATGTTTGCGTTTTTGCATGCTGACTTGTTATCTGTATGCCCACCTGCCTTGGTCTCCAAAGAGACTGGTGGTATTGAAAAGAAGTAAAGAAATTACTGCACCACGAACTAATGTTCATTGACTACGGGCGTGTCACCCGCTGAATACAAAATTGCCCTACCACTTGAGCATGAGTCGTGCAGTGAGGATATCAAACTGCATTGACAGTATATCTATATACAGCCCCTGTTCCGCAGTAAAAAATAACACACACATCAATAAACGTCACGATACTCCATAATGCAAATTTTTTAGGTGTTTTGGTATTGCGATAAGTTTACGCAAACAGCTTAGAGTGTCAGGTATGTACGAACTGCTGCATTTTACAATTTATTTTCACCCTCTCACTAGAGAATACACGTCTGCTTGTTTTTTATTGTAATGAAGGAAGCTTTGTGGTCGGAGATATGTCCAGTTTGCACACCATCGCCTGGTTCTCAAAGTCGCGGTCTTTCGAACTGTTTCGAGAGGTCATCACAGTAGTAGAATCATTCACGATGTAGTGACAGAAAGACCTCGTTTGTATTTATGTCAACATTACAGTCCAGTCAACCAAAGCTAATATTGGTGTTGGTTCATGTGCGGCAAATGCGAGGCGCAGGAAGTGCACGATGTCTTCGGTAAGCGCAGTGAGCAGCAAGCCATTGTCCAGTTTTGCGGAACACAGTTCAGCAACTTCATTTGAGCTACTCAATATTCCAAGGCTACAGCGGAGATTTCCGAAAGCAACTAAATAGCCATTCTCCCCACTCTGTGGTGGTCTCCGGTAGGACATCAGCAGTATACTGGTGTAGTCTACGACTTCGAGGGGTTGTTCTTAATCCATACATGTTTCATCAGACAGTCAAAGTAAAGAGCAATGCTAAGAATGGGATTGTGAAGTATGTCCTTGGCATGATCGGCCAGAGAGAAAACATAGAGCGATAAGAAGTGTGACTACTCATTAATGGCGTAGCTCTTTGCGGTTTCGAGTTTCTGAGACAGCAACCCATACAAACCTCATCGGCTAGTGTTATGTCCGTATGGCGTTTACCGAAGTAGGATCTGAAATAATTGTCTACTTTGGTGAGACAATGATGCCTATTGAAAATATTTTTCTTGGCTTGCCTAATACATGCGGTGCACACTTCCGTTTCTATTGAACACTTACACCTGCCATACACGGCAATGGCGCTTACTGAATGTCTGCAGAATTCACTCGTTTTTGCGGTCACGCCATCGGAAGTGATGTCGCCTAGTGCAGGAATGGGCACACAAACGCAGTGGTATGAAACTGCCTTGGCTAAGCATGCTAACTGGTTAGGGGTGAAGGGGGTCCTGTGAAACATAGCAATTCAAACTACGTTCGAAATAAATTGCTCACAGTTCCACATCAAATTTTGTACTGCACAATTTCCATCCTGAAATACACATTACTTATTCTTGCAACTCAAAAATGTAACAAAAATCTGTCAGACTGTATAATGGTTGTTCAAAACAACCCCAGTGGATATAAGAAGTCACGCGAGGTGAAATTTGATGCCCTCTGGCATTGCCAAAATTTTTTTCTGGTGTAATAGTACATGACCCCCTGACATGAAGTTTTCAGTGTGTCCCCCAGTTCACTGCCTCTAAACAGATTTCAGAGCTAGTTTCGCACTGGTATATCGCTGAAATATTTTTGGAAAGCCTGCCTTTGTATTCCTTTGAGCTCACAGTGTATCAAAAATAGGAGCATATTCAGGAAATATGCGTATGGTTGCACCCAAGCTTGATTTGAGATGCACTGTCATATGTTACAGTAAGTACCACGAGATAGCGAGTAGTTGTGACGGACACCATAACGCAACATTACTCGGAAAGTCGCCTTTGCGATTCAAACAACTCGCGCGCTGGTATGGTAAAATGTGGAATTCACCAAAAAGATAACAGCGAATGAAAGCATCTACACGACGATCAAGGCACTGAATAGTTTCCTGATAGAGATGAGGGTTCAACAAGCTGGCGCACAACTCATTCACACTTTCTGTCCAGGCAAAACTAATAGAACATGCGCAAAGGTTTTGCAACAACGCGAAATAATACGTCCTATAGCTTGTTTTTGCAATAATTGACAGGGTAAAAAAATAAATGGCGTAGTAACACTTTTGCACCATTTCATAACAAAACACCATAGCATATCTTGCTTACATAGGCAGCATGTAATAGCACGTACTTGTCTGTACAAATTGGAAGCAGCGGATGCGGTCGTTTAATAACGCTAAGTGCTGCGAATAAGAAGTCTTAACACGGGTTATTTCGGCACTGGCCGGCTATCTTACAGCAAGGAGACCTCACAAAACAAGAAGCACGAACAGCTTTGCCACCGAAGTCACCTCCACATGTTTGTGTGCACGGAACACCGACGTGAAACAAATTGCGCAAATGTCTCAGCAGGCGAAAATTTCGAGGATGACGGTTCTGGCACGGAACATGTTTTTTTACCGACTTCCGTGTTCTCCACGCAGGAGCAAATTTTCATATCCAAGGCATTTTTCGACACTTCTTACCATCTCTTCAGCCGTCATACTATTGCTGTTATCACAGACTCAGAGTCTTTTCATAGTTTGTTCACCGATAGTCCCGGCTTGTCACGACTTCTAACAAGCTGCGAATGGTAAAAAGAGCACCACGGTACAGTGTACAAGAAGGGGCTCTAGTCGCGGCAGCCCTGTTGTTTTGATGACGTCAAGGAATTGGTCACATGGGCGAAACGGTTCGACCTGCAAAAAACAAACAAACAAAACATCCCGGTTAAGAGTAAACGGAGAACGTGGAGTTGCAGCCAGGCGACGCACAGTTTTTGTTTTGTATGGGTGGGTGCTAAGAGCAAGGCCAATGGTAAGGGTCTTGTGGGCACCTCGTGTTGCGGTTTCGCATCGATAAAATTGCAACTCTCCTATCAGAAATGCGCCGAACAGTATGAACAGGTAACGCGTTGAAGAAAAGGATCATTGCTGTCATGGTCATGACACATTCCTTCACTTTAGAACAGTCGCTGCTATATCACAGTGTTAGACATAAAGGACGTGTTTGTGAGCGTCCAGGAAGTGTGGCCTTGGCTCAGTGCGTAGCGTGCCAGACATCTGGGGCTGGGTACCGAGAGGTGATGGGGCCAGCTCGTCTTGACGAAATTTTCGGATTCACTTCCCGATGATGCGCGTTTTTGCGACGTCATTTCCGTGACAAATCTAGACATAGTTGACTCCCGCATAAAACATTTTGGGCTTGAAAATTACGAAAATCACCCTGATGAGATGCGAAGCAGCAGTGGAGCGCACGGCGTTGAACCGATTGAAAGGGTCGTCGTTGCGTATGTTTGAAGAACGGTTTGAATCGAATCTAGGTGTAGCAGTTTCCGAAGTAAACGTTTGTTTGAAACGGAAAGGCAATGGAGGCGGGTTGGGTTTCATGTAAGTTTCACTGCAATCAACGAGCCGAAGGAGTGAACAGATTTAGTTGCACGTTCGCAGCAGCCGCGCGTATGCAGCCTGCCGTTGCGAATTGCTGGTGTGCTGCTTCTGTATGGCTAAACTGGACGCGCAACTAAATCTGTCTGATGTTTGCACTGGACGTGCGGTTGAGTGTTGTGCGCAATGGAGAGGGTAAGGTGAGAGAGAAGTGTGTCGCGAGCAAGTAGTTGGTTGCGAGCGTGCGGAGAGGCCGGCAGCTGATGCGGGTGAGGAAGAGAGCGACGTCAATGCAGCAGGGACTTCACCTACTTTGCCCCGCACCAACACCTGCGGCAAGATGTTTCGTAGCGGTGTACCGAACATCATTACACTCGTTAGTCAAAGAGCTGCTTCGCATCTAACATTCACCTCCATATCCACAAAGTGGATGTTACAGGAACGTTTCGGATCTTCACGGGGCATTTTTCGGCGATACCATTTTTGTAGTAAGGGATGTTAACGAGCCGCCGCATGATGTGTACCTCGAAGGCAGCGTTGTTGAGCTTGTTCTGTGGCAGAAAATTCACAGTGTTGGCCATTGTCATCGGGACGTTAATGACCTGCCCCTCTATGCGATAGTTGCTGTTGCCGTGAGCCAAATGTATAAAACGCTTATAAAGTGGAGACGTGGAGCAATCAGGCGTTCTTCAATTGTTGAGAGCTGGCAGCTGAAGAGGCTTAGCAGAATATCGATACCCGTGTCTAACACTGATCTTAGGATTTCGTTACATGCTGCCGTGCCTGCGAAGCGACATGAAGAAAGTGTACATAGTCTCGAGGATCTTTCACACCCAGCTGACTTGCTTCACGTTCATTTTTCTCTCCTCTCGGCGAAGTGGCAGCGCGCGTTCACGCAAAGCTAGACCAAACACCACTGTCATCCTGTTCTTTTCCTCTCCGTTTCACATTCCTTTTACTCTCCCACTTCTCGTCCCCCTAGTGGCGTTGTTGAATTGGCCACCTAAGTTCGAGACCGTCCCGACAACACGCTTTTCTCTTCACTTTTCTTTCTTTCAAAGCCACTTCGAAAACCGACGACTTGTGTGGTGGCGCGCCCTCCAGTAAACATTTTTGGAACCATGAAAGGGGGTTGATCGTGAGCAGTGACCGCAGAAGTGCACACTCGGGCAACACTGCTGTACGCGCCGGAAGCCGCCGTAGGACAAGCCACACGGAAAACGGAGCAAGCTTTTAAACATCCACGCATCTCAACGAAGTCAATGATGACAATTGGGCGAAGCTTGGACCTAGGGTCCGCCTTTTCAAGTTGAAGTTTCTGACAAGTGTAAAGAACTTGCGCTTGTCGGTTTTTATAAGGTTCTGCTAGACTATGATCACTATTTGTGCATTGTAAATTTCTTTTGTGACTCAAATATGTAATACGAGCATTTTCCCACATAATGTAATTTAAGTGACGTAAAGCGACATAAAGTCGACAACAAAGCTGTCTTGAGGTTCCCAATGTCTACGTTGTAGTCACGGACTAGTATAAAGCGTTTGTGCTTTCACGATTTTGCTGTGCTGTTTTCATAATTTTATTTGTAGCTCATCTGTATAAACTTGGTTTTTTTCAATTACACACATGTTTTCACGGTATCCACAATGCCTCCGGGGTGAGCTTTGACGACAAAACAAGCGCTATTATGAACGTTGAAGTCATCGACAACGGGTTTTTATAATTATTGGTATAAACTATGAATAGTTTCAGTCTAGTGTCAATCATTTTTTTTGTCTTTCACGTACACGAGTTTCCCCATCACAAATGTGAACGACGATAAGAGGAGGCCTTAACTTGTTTCGGCCGTACAAATCTCACAAGCTAATGTTGCATTTGACTAGGTTTACTAAAAGGAAAAAGTCATCAGCCATACCACGGGCATGTTTCGTGGGCTACGTACAAGCGCTTAAGCCTTTATTCAGTCTATCCGCATACCATGCTGCCAGCTTATGAACGGAACGAGAACTGTTAGACCCAGATGAAAAAAATTGAAGGGTCTTCGTTCTCTTGTTTGCCGTGCAATGCTCTGCCCTGTGGTAGATATACCTGTTTAAATGCTGCTTGGTTTATTGTATGTCTGACTCGAGTAGCATGTCGTATGTTTTTGTGATTTTGCTCGCTTTTTACGGAGTTGTTCCTGGACGTTGTGTTCTTCCATCTGGACGAATGGCCAGAGGCCAGCAGTGCTGGTTGCCTTCACTCTTCAGCGTGACCTGGAGGGGCACAAGGTCAAGACTGCTCAAATGAGCGCCCCTAGTTTTTAAACAGTGCATTCCAGAGGGTGGAAACCATCCCAGCAGCTGTGACCATTGTGTCACACCATTGGCTAGAAACATTCCTTTAGTCCACAGCAGTTGGAGCAAATTCAATGCTTCAATCCCCATCTGAGGTTCGAAGAACAATTATTGGTTGTAAACAAGTGGGAAAATATGGCCACCGTACTTTGGTAAATCAGCAACATATTTCTTGATGACTTCATGCGTGCTCACAAATGACACAAGGTGATTTTCCAAGCCTCTCTACTTTGCTTTTTCAGTGTTAATGTGTACTAACACAACAAGAAAAATCCTGTAGGAGGCACTATGGCTAAAGCTAGCTTTTAGCCAAGCGGTGGTGTCTTTTTCAAGCCAGGAACTGCCCATGTTAGCGTGAGTGTGGCTGTGCTTCTAACACTTTCTCTGATCTAATTCTACGGTGGTCTATTCGTTATTGTGCGGGAAGACTGTCTGAAGTTCGCCGTGCAGAATACCGGCCGCTGTGACCGAATTTCTTGAGGGCAGCGGTACTTGCTTAAGTGCCCCTGTGGGTAATCTAAAGAGTATGTTTAAGAAAGTCAGATGGTCAGAAATTTTCACAGTGTTTCACCACGGCGTCTCTCAATATTATATCATAATAAGGCAACGTGAAACGTCAGTTATTGCAATTTTTATTGATTTAAATAGTAGAGAAAGAGGAGGCGAAAGCAAAAACGGGTGGTCTGTTTGGAAGAGGGGCGAGAAAACACAGTCAGAACTTACACACAGCCAGAGAGTCAGCATTTTCACGGGTGTTTAATTAACCCTGATTCCTTTTTCAACTTTAAAAATGCAAGAGCAGCAATGAAAGCCTCAACACAAAAAATCATTTACATGTTTAAAAACGCTGAAAACTTTCGTCTATTCTTGGATACTCAGTACCCCAGTAAATAAGAAATACGAATATGGCTGAGTTACCTAGTAATGCATGAAAACTAGTGATAATTGGTGGGTAGGATAAATGTCGTCCTTATTTATGAATCTCCGTTCTCTGCAGCAATATAAAATTATTTCCTTAATAATCTATGATTTGTTTAAATTCACTCCGCACCACTCCGCACTCCGCATGATTTCCTGTCACTCCGCACGATTTCATAAAAACAGAAACGTCCTTACGAGAAGCACACCCAGCCTATGTTTTTCTCAGTATACTGTCGTAGCCACTACCACCTTAGTTTGTTTATGATGTGAAGGTAATTACTTCTAATCTAGTGTTTATTTCAAAAGGTACTTTCCTAGTCATCAAAATTCCATTGAGGCGTATTTGGCGATAAGCTCTTCAATGTCTTCACTTTATGAGCAGAGAATAAGAGGTACAAAAAGGCAGTCGTGAACAACTTCTCGTGGTTCAAAATATATTTATTTTATCTAGACCATTTACTTGACCTTGAATCCACTAATACGGCATTTATGAGCAAAGAATCTCTAAAGTGAAAAAACAGCGCGTAACACAGGACAGAGAAGAGACGGACGAGGCGCTGTCCGTCTCTTCTCTGTCCTGTGTTATCAGCGCTGTTTTTTCACTTCGTTGACCATGTACCAACCGGCCCAAATAAGCACTTTAGTAAAGAATCTCTGTTTTTGAATGCTAAAATATTCACCTCTGTTCATTATTGAAGCTACTCAGTATGCTGGTTATCATAGCTCTTATTCGCCGTGCTGTCTGTTCTCTGAGGTTTGCAGTCTGATTATAAATTATATATCGTACAACTTGTTTAGCATTGCTTGCAAGGTAGTTTTCGACACGCAGCTTCTCTTATTCTTGAATCCCCTGAGCAATCCGAGTTTTTTCATAAATTAGAATAGCTTCTTTACGGTCAATTTAGATCACACCTTTCCACCTTTACTGTCAATTTACATTCACATGCTCTTTGATAAAATACCATGATATCATGGCTCCAGGACTCTAATTTCCATCTGACTGTTTGGACAAAGCCTCATATACGAAGTTTTTAATTGTATTAAACAAATAATTATTTAAATAATACATAAATAATTACCTGATTCATTCAATCACTCATTCAATTGTTCATTTGTTTATATCCATTTTAAAATCCTATACAATGGCAGGGGCCTCTAAAACTCTGCTCTGGCTCTCGTACTACATGGTGGCAGCGTATTCATAATTCTCTTCAATCTTAAATTTATATAAGTAATCGAGAAGTTGATCACTGATTTCATTGAGAACAACCTGTAAAACAAAAGAGGGATATCGTCTCCACTTGCACCAAAAAGTAAATAAGCTAGAGTTGTTTATGCCAGGCCGATTGAAAGTCAGTTAAACCTCAGAAAAATATTGGTTAAAAATGAGTGGGAGATTTCGTCTGCATACATGACAAATTTTTTTTCGGCCAATTATACAAGCGCCTACCAATCATATTGGTTTTCCGACCCAAGGGAAAGTGATGTAAATTAGCACACTAGCAATATATTTTTTCTCAAGAAGAAATTACGCAATCGAGAGGCGTAGAATATGAATATTCTGGAAATATTCATTGACTAAAGAAACTGCCAGGTAGACCGGTACAGAAACATGCAAGTTTATTATTTACATTCCATATTATTCACATAGGATCGTGTTTTACCTCGTGGGGATTTCATGAATAAAAAAATACTACGAATAAGCTGTTGAAACAAGGTAAGAATACATAAAATTTGCAGAATTTTAAATATTCTAAATGTTTTTTGTTTGAAACAGAAGTTTTTCAATATATTTTTGTAGGCAAACGCTGCGTGGTGAAGAAAAACGAAGACTGGGAGTGGGGATCATCATCAAGAGACTTGGCTCACGTGCAGGTGCCGAAAAAGTGTTCTAAAACCTTAGGCAGGCTTCTTTTTCGGTGCTTTTGAGGGCTTCCGGTTCCGTATCTGGAATCTCAACTATGGGGTCATCGTCTCCTACCGTGATGACGGAAACGCCGTTACCTCGCACCGGTGACTGTTTCCTAACGGCAGAAAAGGAGGGCTACGTCACCTACTGGACGCATCCGCAGCACAAGCGGGAACATGGCGTGGGCGCCTTGGCTCAACCTTGGTTCGTTCCTGCACAGAATGTCCTCGAACGCACAGCCGATCAGTGCAGCATCGCACCAGCACTTGGCTACTTAGCCATCATCGGTGTCCGACTCGATCCAAGCCTCCTCGTCTGCCATGATGCAGCACGTAATTCCAGCCGACCCCCTTCCAAGGGCAGACCTGCCGACCAAGGCCGCGCCATTCCGGTTAGTGCCCTGATAAATAGGCGCAGCGTTTCCAACACATAGCAGAGTGCGTGTAGTTTACAGTGTACTATATCAAGCCACAGTATTATTGATTGTATTTGCCTATTCGCCTCTACTCAACGTGGCTTTCGGGTTCGTATAGATTTGTTAACTAGATATAACTGTAAGAGAACTTGAATCTCTTACATTTTAGAACAGTGCAACTGAAAATAACCAGGCTGATATGTGCTACCAAAGTTGTTTGAGACAAAAAAAACATTATCTGGCTCATTGCGCCACCTCGCCGATATTCTGCTTACGGCGCTCGTTTTTGTACCTGACGGCAACGGGTTAGATTACTGCCGTGCGGTCGCATTTCGGTGGAGGCAAAAGGCTTGAGGACCTTCCCGTTGCGCGATAACTGCACGTTAAATAAAACCAATGGTCTAAGTTTTTGCAGTGCGCCACTATGGCAAGCCTCCTAGTTATAAGTAGTTTAGTACGGAAAAATTTGCAAATCATTCTAATGAATATTTTGGGGTCATCCTGGCCACCATTGAATATCTCGACTTTAGTTGAATAATCGCAATAGACTGCTTGCCACCATTTGCTAATTTTGCCATACTCTTGCCTAGATCGAGATATTGGTCGTAGAATTCCATCGTGTTCAGCTAGGTTAACGAATGTCTCACATTGTTGACGCCAAATATTCTGCAGCGCAGTGTTGGGAACATCATGTCACTTGTGTTTGCTTACTATGTTGACTATATGCGTTTAGGCGGTACGCTTGTTTGATTTGTGGGGTTTAACGTCCCAAAACCACCATATGATTATGAGAGACGCCGTACTGGAGGGCTCCGGAAATTTCGACCACCTTGGGTGCTTTAATGTGCACCCAAATCTGAGCACACGGGCCTACGACATTTCCGCGTTCATCGCAAATACAGCCGCCGCAGCCGGGATTTGAATCCGCAACCTGCGGGTCAACAGCCGAGTACCTTAGCCACTAGACCACCGCCTCGGGGCTAGGGGGTATGCTTGCTCGATGTGTTCTGGATGCTAGCGTTCTCCAAATTTGTAATATTTTGCGTAATATATATTATGTGGTGTTTCTTATTTTCACTCATTCTTGGCTTGCTTTCCGTAATGTTTTCTGTTGGGAACTACTAGGCAGCGAGTAGTACCACATTCGAATATATAGTCGGTATAGCATGCTGCATTGATGCTACCTTTGATTAGTATTGTTACTACCCGGAGCATTCCACCAAACGTACGCTACTGATAGAAAAGCAGTTTCAAGCACTTGAATGCATTTCTGCTCGACAAAAGTGATGGGTGTTTGCGAGGAGTCAACATAAACTAGGTGGCTGAAGCTCTATTCATCAGGCACCCCAGTGTATTCTGCGTGTCTGCTAAGATAGGGTCCCGCGAACAAATCGTTTTATGAGATGTCATTTTTGTTATTTATTTATTTATTTAATACTGCAGGCTCGAGGTCCAAGCTGGGTGGTAATACACATACAAATAAAATAATTGCGAAACGAAACAATAAATGGCGAAGACGGTTGTTTGGTAGGTTAGTTCAGTCATTACATGTATTAGTTAGACAGTTCCATTCACATAAGGTTCTTGGGAAAGTACGAATACTTCAGTAGGTCTGTGCAAGCAAAATATGGGATCAAGACCTTTGGGTGGTGGTGTCGAGTGGGCCGGCTACTAAGGGGTGTCAAATACGGGGATGGGTCGAGAGCTAATTTTTGTTCAAAAGTTGATCAAGGAATTCTAATCTAGCTTTTTGCTTCGCACCTGCAGTAAGGGAATGTTGTTGGCTAGCATTAAATCTGAGGGTGAGTCTAACTTGGAGTACTTGTTCAATATAAATCTAACAGCGTTTCTTTGAATACGCTCAAGAGTGTATATATTACGTTTTGTATATGGATCCCATACTATGCTCGCATACTCTAGTTTCGGCCGCACAAGGGCAGTGTAACAAAGTAGTTTAACATTCGTGGGAGCACTTTGAAGTTTATGTTTAACAAGACATAATTTACGAAAGGCAGATGAACAAACGTTATCAATATTGCCACGATGAGTCACAAGTACTGGGGGATTTATTAAACCACCAGGTAGCTAGCACCAGGACGATGCGTCAGTCGTGGCTGGCTCTCAAGCAGAGAAGAAGCACGCGATCTTCTTTTTTTCTCCAGATTTAGAGCCGCTCTTGCTTTCAACCCACTACGTGCTGGTGGCATTATCTCCCCTTCCGAAAAGAAAAAAAACAAGTACCAAAAAGAGGAAAGGAAAGTTCATAGCAGCACCGCAATGCTACTACATAGGCACGTGAAAAAAATTGAAAATTCAGATAAAGTGAAAGTAAAAATTGAAGAGCGTGCCAATATAGGAAACGTCAATGAACGAGAAAGTAAGTTCACAAAATAAACAAACACACAAAGAACGCTGTACGGTAAAGGAAAAGTTACGAACAACGCGCAATAGATGGTTTCATGCGCAACACATGAACGACGTCCGGCCTCAGCCGTGTCCTGCTCCGTGCATGGGGTGTTGAGTCCGGAACCACTTCGTAGTTCACGTCACTGACGCGGCGTAACACTTTATATGGGCCAAAGTACCGGCTCAGCAACTTTTCACTAAGGCCACGGCGGCGGACGGGCGTCCACACCCAAACTTGATCTCCGGGGTTGTAAAACACTTGTCTGTGGCGGGTATTAAAGCGTCGTGCGTCTGCCTGCTGTTGCTGGCCGATGAGAAGTCGCGCGAGTTGCCGGGCTTTCTCAGCACGCTCTGCGAATTCTTCGGCGTCTGTTGCAAACTCGTCTTCGTCCTGACACGGTAGCATTGAGTCTAGCATGGTCTGCACTTCGCGGCCGTAGAGAAGCCGAAATGGCGTGAATCGCGTGGTCTCTTGCACGGCGGTATTATACGCGAAGTTCACGCAAGGTAAGTTCCGGTCCCATGTTTTGTGCTGTACGTCGATGTACATTAAGATCATGTCCTCGAGGGTCTTATTCAGTCGTTCGGTAAGTCCGTTGGTTTGCGGGTGGTACGCAGTGTTCCTTCGGTGTCTGGCGTTGCTCAGTTTGAAAACTTCGTCCGTAAGCTGCGCCGTGAATGCCATCCCTCTGTCCGTTATTATACTGGAAGGAACACCGTGTCGTAACACGATGTGGCGCATGAAAAATTGTGGTACCTCAGAAGCCGTGGCTCATGGGATCGCCTGGGTTTCAGCGTAGCGTGTCAAATAGTCGGTCGCGACGATCACCCATTTGTTGCTGTCCACAGACATAGGAAATGGCCCGAGAATGTTCATGCCGACTTGGTCGAACGGCGTGCAGAGTGCTTCAATGGGCTGAAGCAAACCAGCTGGCTTAACAGATGGTTGCTTTCGGCGCTGACATTCCCGACAGCTCTTGACGTACTTCTTTACGCTTGCTGAAAGTCCCGGCCAATAGTACCTCTCGCTCACTCTGGCAAGTGTCCTTGAGTAGCCCAGATGACCGGATGTGGGTTCGTCGTGGCAAGCGAAGAGAACGTCGTCTCGCATGTCTCGCGGAACCACCAGGAGTTAAGCACGGTCGTTCGAACGAGCGTTCTTCTTGTACAGCACATCGCCTCGCAGGCAGAACGACGTCAACGAGCGGGATAAATGACGTGGTATGATTGCGCCCTGGCCCTCTAAATGATCAATGATTGGACGAATCTCTGCATCATCTCGCTGTCGTTTGCTCAAGTCTGATGCACTAACGGCGCCCAGAAAGCCTTCGTCTTCCTCTGCTTCCTGACTGACGACATGAAGGGGTGCGCGTGACAGTGTGTGAGCGTCTTCATGCTTACGGCCGGACTTATGGACGATGGTGACATCAAATTCCTGCAGCCGCAAGCTCCACCGTGCTAGCCGACCTGAAGGGTCGCGCAGGCTTGCCAACCAACAGAGCGCGTGATGGTCCGTCACTATCTTGAAGGGACGACCATAAAGGTACGGGCGGAACTCGGTGATTGCCCACACGACTGCAAGGCACTCTTTCTCCGTAGTGGAATAATTCGCCTTAGCACGGGATAGAGAGCGGCTGGCATAGGCTATCACTCTTTCGATGTCCTCTTGACGCTGAACGAGCACTGCACCGAGCCCAATGTTACTAGCGTCGGTATGGACCTCCGTGTCAGCATCATCGTCGAAATGAGCGAGAACGGGCGCTGATTGCATGCGCTGTCGCAGCTCATCAAAAGCTGCTTGTTGCTCGTTTTCCCAGACAAACGACGTTTCGTCCCTTGTGAGACGAGTCAGAGGTTCTGCTATCTGTGAAAAGCCATGAATGAATCGACGATAGTAGGCGCACAAACCAAGGAAGCGCCGGACGGCTTTCTTATTGACAGGAGCTGGTAATTTGGCAACAGCGGCAAGCTTGTCCGGATCGGGACGGATTCCTTCGGCGCTAACTACATATCCAAGAAATTTTAGTTCTTTATAGCCGAAGTGGCACTTCTGTGGCTTTAGTGTGAGGTCCGCCGATCGGATAGCCTCCAGCACGCTGCGCAGACGGTGAAGGTGCTGCTCGAACGTGGTAGAAAACACCACCACATCATCAACGTAGACAAGACAAGTCTGCCACTTGAGCCCTGTGAAGACAGTGCCCATCATTCGCTGGAAAGTTGCCGGTGCTGAACACAAGCCAAACGGGAGCACTCGAAATTGGTATAGGCCGTCTGGAGTCACAAAGGCTAATTTCTCACGGTCTCGCTGATCTACCTCGATTTGCCAATACCCGCTTTTGAGATCGAGAGAAGTGAAATAATGGGCACGACGAAGTCTATCCAGCGAATCGTCGATACGTGGCAGCGGATACACATCCTTTTTCTTCACGTTTTTAAGCTTTCGGTAGTCGACGCAGAAGTGTAGCGACCCGTCCTTCTTTTTGACAAGTACGACTGGAGATGACCACGGGCTGTTAGATGGTTCAATAACGCCATCGTCAAGCATCTCGGTGACTTGCGTACGTATCGCTTCACGTTCTTTGGCTGACACGCGGTAGGGGTTCTGGTGTATCGGACGTGCGTCCTCGTACGTGATGATCCTGTGTTGAGTGATGAACGTCTGGCGTATCTTTGAGCAAGTTGCGAAGCGAGACCTGAACTCGAACAAGAGCGCTCGTAGCGCAGTCTGGTTAACGGTGGACCGATGAGGATTGATGTCAATATTACTCATTGACGTGTCTGCGGTATCCAACCAGCACCTCCACCAGTTTGTCACGATGAGTCACAAGTACTGGGGGATTTATTAAACCACCAGGTAGCTAGCACTAGGACGATGCGTCTGTCGTGGCTGGCTCTCAAGCAGAGAAGAAGCACGCGATCTTCTTTTTTTCTCCAGATTGAGAACCGCTCTTGCTGTCAACCCACTACGTGCTGGTGGCAATATTGAGATTCCAAGATAAGTTGGAAGTGAGTGTCACACCAAGGTATTTGTAGGAGTTTACTTGTTGCAGTGGTGAAGACCCTAATAAGTATTTATACGATAGTAGATTCTTTTGGCGAGTCACTGGAAGGCACATACATTTGTTCGCGTTGAGACACATTGCCCATTTGTTGCACCATTCATATATATTGCAAAGACTAGTGCTCACATCGTTGAAATCGTTAGTGGAACGTATTTCTTTGAACAAAACACAATCACCTGCAAACAATCTTATTTTCACACTAGGGTGAATAACATCATTGATGGTACTCGTAACACGTGCCTCAAATCAAAGCCATTCCCCCGAAGCTTCTGCTTCGTATTATTCGAGTTGCAGGAGCCCAGGGTGACAAGCTTGTTTTTTTGCCAATGAAATTCTCTAGAGCGCTGATGTTTCATATTCATAAAGTCAGCTTTTACAAATAAAATTGATGGTTGGAGACCGGGAAATATTGAGGGCAGGTATTACATTGAACCATTGCCTGTCTTATAATGAGGGCGCCAAAGCTATCGGGATGGTACAAAGAGATTATTTCGTGCTCTTCTAGAAAAGTGTATGGAGATGATTGATATGTGAGGTTTAACATCCGAAAACCAAAATATGATTATGAGACGCCGTATTGGAGGGCGCCAGGAATTGCGACCACCTGGGGTTCTTTCACGTGCACCCAAATCTGAGAACACGGGCCTACATTTCCGCCTCCATCGGAAATGCAGCCGCTGTCGCCGGGATTCGAACCCGCAACCTGTGGGTCAAGAGCCGAGTGCCTTAGCCACTAGACCACCGCGGCCAGGCAAAAGTGTATAGGGAGTTCACATTGTTGCGGCCTCTTGCCGCGCAAATACACTGTCTTTTGAGCCACGTATACGAACATCGGAAAACTGACACAACATTGATTGTTAAAGTGGACGTTATGTATTTGATAGCTGTGTTACACGACAAACTTACTTAATAAACGAACTCTAAGCTTAACTATTAATTGGCCCCTCCACATTAGTCTAGTGGCTAAGGTTTTTGGCTGCTGATCCGCCGGTCGCAGGC
The DNA here is from genome assembly GCA_013436015.1 of Rhipicephalus annulatus. Lineage (NCBI taxonomy): Eukaryota > Metazoa > Arthropoda > Arachnida > Ixodida > Ixodidae > Rhipicephalus > Rhipicephalus annulatus. Next base: position 97,220 of record WOVY01003431.1, read on the forward strand.
TTGAATCCCGGGTGGGGCTGCTGCGTTTGGAATGGAGGCCAAAATGCAGCGGTCTCTTGTGCTCAGATTTGAGTGCACGTTAAAAAACTCACGTGGTCAAAATTCAGAGCCCTGCACTACGGCGTCTCTTATAATCAAATGGTAGATTTGGGACGTTAAAACCCACATATCTATTACCCGTTAAAATGCGTGATGAATATTAGTTTGATTTCATTGAAAGATTGATTGTGGCTGCACCTAATGGAGCATATATCCACAACTGCTTTTCCTTCGTGGTGTCTCAGGCCCTTTGTGGAAGGACATAAATCGACCTTGATATGCAGCGCCATCGTAATAAGAGCTCCTTCAAGACAATTTAGGAGATGCATAGTACTGACTTTTTAAATTTTGTTTAACAACTCTATTTTTATATTACTGCAGCCCACAGTTAATCCACTCCTATGAAATGCAAACGCTTTTAGTCTTTGTACCGAGGCGAAAACATCCTGTATTGACGAGAAGCAACTCTAAAAAAGAAATATACAGACGCACCCACTGACTGACAATGAACTAGCTTGAAATATGTTATTCTGGCACATTGCAACTGCAGTTCTGAATTTGTTCATGGTGTGATATGTCATGTGCTTCCTCCTAAACAGGACAAGCTTGACTGGAAAGACACGCTCTTTGCTACCAAGGCACCGTCAGTACATTTTCACTCGAGCCAAAGATCGATTGCAGCACCACTCGATTGCTGGGCCACATATTCATCGGCTGCGGAGAAAAGCTCGGGAGAAGTTACTGCCGCTTCCGAGGAACTTGCAAAGACACTCCCCAAGGTGATTATTTGGCACAAGATATCGCAAAGTAACTAGGACTCTGTAAAATATAATGAGTGACGATCGCATTGGCTCGTAAAATACAGCAGCTGACAAGACGGAGATAACGGGGTTTTATAGAAGAAGAGGTGTAGTAGTAAAATTAACAAGAAAGAAACGACCATGGTCGGCTTGTCAGTACGTTTTTGGTGGCTACTTTGAGTTACAACTGGCATGCAACTGTCAAAATAATGAAAGGACTCAATGAGATTGCGTGCGGCATGCATTAGCCGAAGCCATTCATTGCGGCACAGAAAAATCATTTCCATCTTTTTCTCAGCCCGTGTATCGTTCCTACAAAGACGATACAATAAGTTTCCCTTTTTCCGCTTTCATTCGTTAGATTACGTATGATGTTGAGAATTTGCATTTATATCTACTTCATGCGAAAACCATTAAACAAGCATCAAACTATATTCTATGATTTGGCTGCTTGAGTGTGATTATGTTTTTGCGTATTGCCCGGCTCTCATGTTATTACTTGCATATTGTTTAGCTGCCTCAGAGTCTAGCGACAATTGTTGCTTACTCTATCAAACACACGTATATTTTTGGCTGGCTATAGTCTCATGAATAAGTCTTGTGACAACTACGCTCAAGCTGCAAGATCAGCTTGTTCTCTAACAATTGCAAAATCAGGAATGCCTTCACAACCGTGAACTAATATTTGTTGTTTTATTCATTCGTACTTTCAGAGGAATGCTTTCACCCTATAACTCTTTTTTAGCCCTGATGAAAAATGAAAAATGATTTATTTTCGAGCGCGACATATATATTTTCTCTTTCTATAGGGTTGATAAAAAACACTTGATCAGAGGTAGGGTCTCTAGTCATTGCGTCGACAAGTAGCCTTATGGGAATGTCAAAAAAGACTAGGTAGAAGGTTAACTGCAGCAACACCCATGAATCAAGCATTTCTCAAAGCTTGAGGCATACAGCTCCTTAGGAACTTCTTGCATCTGCTGATTATGTTTAGTGGAGTATGGCCTTTTGTTATCAGGTGATCCAGCTGAGTATTTATGTTTAGAAGAACATCTAGGTGTTGAAGGGAAGCATTTAGTTGGATAAGCAAGACTGTACGAATACGACCATACACAACGGGTGATGAAGCGTATTATCACGCATAACACAGCATGTTTGGGAACGGCAGATAATTCATTTTTTCATGCTTCTCGATTCAGCGTGTTCTTTCGTCATTGCTTTGTCTTTGAGTTTCCGGTGCTTTCTATCGTCCTTGCTCCATTTGTGAGTTTCCGGTGTATGAGCAGCCATGCAGGCACTGCGAGATTAGGGCATCAACGAAGGCTATAGAAACCTTCTGGAAGTTTTCGACAGTGGAAATAACCCCAACATAGCCTTACATAACGTGGAGCCTGATGTGTGCTAAATGTGATGGCAAAGCAGGTTCTTACCGCCTTGAGAGGGTGACGTGGCCTTAGTCACATCCTGTCTATTTCAATCTTTTGGAAAGCAATTACCTTTAAAATCAGTGCAACATGGAATATCCGTGCTTACATGTGCTATCAATGTTTGTGAGATTAATCACTACTTGCCTCATAATGCGACCGCAAAGCCATAAGTAAAGCCGCCCGCATCTTCCCACAGGACGAGCTCGATTGATTGATTGATTGATTGATATGTTCGGTTTAAGGTCTCCAAATTATCATATGATTAGTTATTCATTTATTTATTCAGAATACTGTCAATCTCGTGTGGGATTATTACAGGAATGGTGTCACATTTTACATTGAAAAACAAGCAATACACAGACTAAAATACATGTTGCAAGCACTTGAAAATTGAAGCAAATATCTCAAACAGAGTGCGAAATTCGCCGTAGTGATAGGCAAAGAATCTTCATGAATATAACCATCAGATGAATTGCTGGGGCCAGCAAAAAACATACTAAACGTAATTGTACAGACAGAGTTAAAACTTGCGACATTATCAATTCAGAAAATCACGGCTAAATAAAAGTCAGCACACATTCACTCGCTCGAATAAAAATTTATAAACTGTCGGCTGTGTCAACACGGTGGGGTGCAGGGCATTCCAAGCGCGTATGGCTCGCGGAAAAAAAAAGAGTGGCCAAAAACATTGTTTTTGAAGGGATACTTATCAAGTGTGAGATTATGCTTATTTCTCCTTTGGCGCTTACTGTTAACCTTAACATGATTAGCCGGATTTGTTTCCAAAGAGTTGTGTAGCACCAGATACAAAAATTTCAGGCTATCAAGCTTGGCATGGCTTGCCAGGGTGGGCAGATCCGCTCTTATCAAAAGAGCAGGAGGTGAGTCGGTACGCCTATAACGGTTATAGATAAAACGGACTGCTTTACGTTGTATTCATTCAAGCGCGGCTACATGTTTGCTTGTGAAGGGGAACCAGACCACAGTCGCATATTCAAGGATTGGATGGATAAGCATGGTTTACGCTATAAGTTTTGTTTGGGGTTATGAGAGACGCCGTAATGGAGGGCTCCGAAAATTTCGAAAATCCTGGGGTTCATTACCGTGCATCGAAATCTGAGCACATGGACCTAAAGCATTTCCGCCTCCATCGGAAATGCAGCCACCACAGCTGGGATTCAATTCTGCGACCTGCGGGTCAGCAGCCGAGTACCTTAGCCATTGGATCACTGCGACGGGACTCGAGCTCGAGTAAATGCGTCGCAGAGTGTCGGGGTATCTAATGAATGTGTCGGAATCGGGTATGGCTTGGGAATGATGAACTGTTATTTTGTCTATATTAGTCTTACTTATTGAATGAAGGGAAAGTGTTGCCTTCAGCGAGTAGTGGGACGCTCCCAGGTGGTCGAAATTTCCGGAGTCCTCCACTACGGCATCTCTCATAATAATATGGTGGTTTTGGGACGTTAAACCCCACATATCAATCAGTAGTGGGACGCTGATGTGTGATCGAAGATCTACATAGACAGGGTGGCCAGTATACGATTGTGTAGCTCGAGCAGTAAAGTTTTGCTAGCACACGCTGCCTGCGTCGGCCTTGCGAGGCTTGAAAAGGGGGGGGGGCAAACAGTTGGCGGAAGACGGGAGCATGCAACCGATACGTGAGGTGCGAGCATTCGAAGTGAGGGTGTTGACATCCCCGCCGACACACGACACGTGACATCGGGCAATTAAGAAATTCTTGGAATTTAAAATTGTGTCGGATAAAAGACACATAAAAAGTAAGTCATCAATGAGGTCATGTAGGTTGTCATTTGGAAACTAAAGGTTCAAATCCCCACGTTTTTAAGGAGACGATTTACATAGGTTTCACTCTTGTGCACTGGAAGCGGAACAATACAGGGACTGGAGGCGATGCCTACGCAGGAAACTGCAACAAGACTTTCTTCTTGCTAGTGTGTGAGAGCCGAATATGCATCTCATTCACCCGCAGTGAAAGTAATAATGATTATGAAGGTGTTAGGATCATGATGAAATACATTTACTTATGGAAGTGATGTTTGAGCGGGATAGTCCTCAAAGGCCCCCCCCATACAAACACTCGGTGGGCTCCCCCTTACGGGAGCCCAATTGCATCAGCCACGACTCGGGATCGCTCAACCAAGGCCCGTTGTGCCGTCAGGTAAGGGCAGTGCGAGCAGGGTGGCCTCCCAGGCCTTCCGGGTAGAATCGGGTAGAAGGGTGAGGTTTAGGGTTCTTTGGCACGCGCATACCATGTGGAAAATATCACAGGAATTCTACTCGCAGTGTGCGCACCTCCTTGAAGAAGCGAGGTTAAAGTGCTTTGGACACGTATTCAGCAGTGTGTGTAGGCCAGATTTCATCAGTCGATATTGTTGCTGTCTTTTACTTTGTTACTATTTTTGGGCCTTGGGACGCGTCTATAGCGTACAGTATTTTGGGGAAAGGTTGAGGTAAAGCCAAGGTTGGTTTGTGAATATGCTCTTTAGGATTTGTGGGCCTATTAGAATTTTAGTGTAAAGGCGAAAAAGGATCCGCTTCACCATCTTTGTGAATACCTTACACTGTTTCATATAAATGTGAATATTGAATTCGAAATGTCATGCAATTTGCTGGATGGTGTAGGCGTGATTGGTTTGGAAGTCTGTATCGGTGCGCGGTGGTGGGTGGTGCCCGGAGAGTGAGTGCGTTGGCTGTGGAATCGACCGCCTCATTACTACCGACGCCTGTTTCAGCCATATAGATGTGAGACTCTGCCCAGGTGGTGCTGCGAAAAACGCCGTCATCGGGGCCCTCACTGACGTGCCGGCCATAAATGGGTAGTGCAAAGCGAGCCATCCGCAAATGAACGTGCATAGGCCCTTCTCTTTCGTTGCCCTTGAGGCGCGGTTTCCTGATCAAGAACCTGGCAAGCTTCTGACTTCAATCCAACCTCGCTTCAGAAAAGTAGGAAGCTCCTCAAACGAACTGGGGGTACAATGCGAAAGTTGTTTCAGTTGATTCGGCGTACTGTGACATGCACTTTAGGTGCAAGCGAACTTCGCATTACATCGAGTTACAGGCAAGCACTCTGACATTCGTTCTATAAAGCCTAAATGCGTTAAACTTGGGAATACACATAATGCCAAAACGATTAAGTGCATACTTGAGCAATCAATTTTACAATTAGTGGTACGATGTTCACTTTATTTGGCCAATTTCGCCATTGCAGTTGAGTATGCTGCATTGGTCTTTTGTTTCAAGTGTGTTAAACTGTTTTATTACGCATTATAGAATGCTCTGTTTACGGTTGTCATCCGTTTGTATATACTGCGAACGGGCATGCATGCGTGCCTACTTTCTCGGTGTACTACGAAATGCAAAACCAAGGCCTCCGAAATAGGTCCAACCATGGCGGAGACCAACGGCAAGAAAAAAAAAAGCTCATATTCGTGACCATCTTTTTTCGATTCACCCGTATGATGTGTATGCTCGCATTTCATAGATAAAGCAGGAACTTAGAGCCTTGAAAGCCCTCAGGCGTAATACTGTGGAGCATCAGGTTATCGGCAGTCGTGGCGCATGCGATGTTTATCGCGTCAGTCACCTGTCTGCCTCGGCATGGTGCGCACCGCGGTCAGAGGCTCTGTTAAGCTTCATTATCAAAGTTGCTACAGTTCCCTTTGATACCAAAGCTACTCTGAACAACATCAGGGAGACCTACATTATCACACTTTTTCAAGCGAACTGCTGTAGACAACGCGAGTGATTCGTTTACACAATACAACAGCCCATGTCTAGTGTTCTCGCCATTATGCTTCGCGAAAGCTGCCGAAAACAGTAAATTAAAGTTCTTAACGTCTGTAACAATTCACAACGCAACTGTAGCGCCGGCTTGGTTGTTTTTTTGTAGAGCATGGAGCTGTTTGCGTCTGCTCTTGCCTTCGCCGTCGTTCTGGCGAGTGAACCAGCAAGCACTTCACTACGGTTCCTTGACGCGCCGGAATAGCGGAGCAAACCTGGTAGCTCTTTTTCTAAGAGTTCAATGCTCCAATACACCTAAAATTTAGCTATATTGCAGTTATTTACGCTGTAGTTGCGCCTGGTTGTGCAGCAAACTGTGCAACAAAGTCAGGGTTTGCGACGCTCAAAACGTCGTCGACAGGTGGCGCTGCGTGTACCCTCAAGAAGTACTGCCATGGGGCACCCAACCTGTCTCACCCATCACGTACCACTCAGTCGGAGAGCTGGTCAAGCACCACCTGATCCTTGCCACGTAGATACCTCATTGAGGCGCAGACACCACCCCCCCCCCTCAGCCACTCCCGGATACCTGGAGCTACGTGGGGTTCCTCAACTTCCATGGGGCAAGGAAGCGCCAAAAATGTGAAGAACTGCCCAGAACTATTACAGCCGAGAACAATAGCCTATTTGCAGTTACAGAAACCTATCTGCAGGACCTGGAAGAGCCGCGTATATTTCTCGATTGGCCTTGGGCTGGCAATAACCGTTCCGTAGGAGAACGAAAAGGTGGAGGTGTGGGTGTGCTTTGGTAAAGCGGTACGACATGGACACGGCTACCAGAGAACTACCAAGAACACACGTGGATCGCCGGTGAAATCCTGAACATCCCCATTCTTGTCGAAGTTGTCTACTTAGGCGTGACTCGAAGACTGAATGACGCCAACTGTCAAATATTACAGAGCATCAAAGACATTGTGGCACACTGGGGAACAGGGAGAGAGGGGCTCCTGATGGGGGACTTCAAAGGCCACATTCGGCCTCTCGACGGACTCCAGGATTCGAACTGGTCTCTCATGCTACAATTGGCTGAAGATTTATCCCTCAAGGTGGCCAACTTGCGCAGTGACTGTGATGGAGTTTTTACATGGTGCGCGAGAAACAAGTCTACAATCGAGTACGTCCTGATGTCACGCAAACTATCCAGGCATACGTCTCGGGTACATGTCGACGAGGCTGGCGACCACAGTCTTGGAAGCGACCATAATCGCATGAAGATACCGTTCTAAACGTCCGCATTTCAACAACGCAGCTATACAGCGACAGCCGCGAGCGCCCAAAAGTACCTACCGGCAACTGCGTACGAGGCTGTTGCGCAAAAATTTGAAAAAAAAAGCACAGTCTATTCTTCTCTGGCCACGTATGACGAATATATCTCGAGCCTCCGTCGGATCATGCAAAAGCATGAAGTCCTCCCAAAGAGGGGGAAAGGGCAACAACACAAGATCTGGAGAGACAATGAAGTGAAGAGGGCTCTCGAAGCACGACGAGCCGCGAACAGAGCTCACCGGCGAGCTGTCAAATCTTTCGGTCCCACAGAAGCACAACAGAACTGGGTCAATAACATGAACTTCCAAAGGGAGATGCAACAGATTGTTCAGCGAAATATCACGGCGAACAATCAGCGAATTCTGAATTCACTGATGACCACCGGAAGAAACTGCATGGGAAATATCTGGTCATACATGGCATCTCTCGACCGCAAAGCGCCCGTGTGTGAACTTCGGGATGAGAACACGAAAGAAAACGTGGAAGATATTGCGCGACATCTCACCACTCACATTCGAGGGATATACGACAACACTCAACCTCACAACTCGCCCACTTCTCCCACAGCGATTGGGACTGCCAACCCCAAACCCAGCCTATGGAAAGTGAAACGACTGGCCATCGATCGCGCTATTTCCAAATTAGCTCCAAGACAGCAAAATGCTTGGATGGCATTGCGGCAGGACTCGTGAAACACCTTGGCGAACGAGCCCGGGAACACCTGGCGACGCTCTACACAGGCATCATTCAAGGTGACCCGATACCAGCTGACTGGCTCCAAAGTAGTGTGTGTCTGGCGCCGAAACAAGGAGGAGATGCCAGCTTCCTCAGTGACCACAGAGCCATCACAGTAACCAGCGTTATGTACAGGGTATTCACCTAGGTGCTGAAACGCTGGATGAACGGATGGGCAGAGGTGAATGGGCTCCTCTCTGAGCTTCAAAATGGCTTTAGGGAACGACGACGCCTGGACGAACACCTGTTTGTCCTCACACAGTCCATTGAGATCACTAGAAAGGAGTCCCGTGGTCTGGTGGCCTGCGTTTTGGATGTGGTGAAAGCGTACGATAACGTTTCATTCGATCTACTGCTCAGCCGCATGCAGAATATCGACATGCCGCCAACGTGGATCGACCTCTTCAAACGTCTCTACAACAACAACATGGTGATTTTGACTTTTTGCCAGAAAAGTACGGAGCCAGTGTCGGTTCGCCGAGGTCTGAAACAAGGGTGTCCGCTCTCTTCGCTGCTGTACATGCTTTACACTGCAGGGCTAGAGCGGGAACTCATTCACTCGGGCCTTGGCTTTGTGCTACGGTTCCAATATAACGGTTTGCCACAGGTCTGGACACTACCGGAACTGGTCTTCGCAGATTACCTCGCGCTTTTAGCGGAAAACACCGATCAGCCGCAGAAATTCATAGGGACATCCGCCCACGATCTGGGGTGACTGAAACTGACGTTCAATGCGAAAAAAATGGTGGTTCTTAGTTTTTCTGGGCCAGCGGACGAACGCGAGCTAGTGCTACCGAATGGCCAGTCGATCCCTCGCAGCATCGAGTATTGATACCTTGGTGTGACACTTTGTGATAGAGAGTGCTAAGACGCTCACGAGGCCAAGTTGAGGCAGTTGTCACAACGAGTGATCGGTATTTTATGGAAGCGCTGCCTGTGGGATTTCAACCGGTGTGTAATTGTACGCGAGCTATGGAAGGCGGTACATGTGCCTTGCCTGACTTTCGCAAGCGCGGCCCTGTGCCTATCAACGAGACCCCGTGAATGGCTCGAGCGTGCGCAGAAAGAGGTGAACCGCATGGCCCTCGGCTGTCATGGAAGGGTGGCCACGGAGGCAGTTCAGGGAGACATCAGCTGGTCATCAATCGAGGCCAGGGAGGCGTGCAGCAAAATAGCGTTTGAGGCCCGCCTCCGGTGTCTGAGCGACTCGTGGTTGGCCAAACGCATTTTCCGGTACCTCTCTCTCAAGAGTATACGGATCCAGTGGTCGAACAGAGTTCACTGGCTTCATGGGAAATTCGGCTTTTCGGCGAAACAGACAGTGGCTCACCCGAAGGCCTCAAACCACGTTCGGTGCGTATTTAGGTCCGAGAGGTAGAAAGCGCCCAATTGCGATCAGAAGTGCTGCGTAAGTCTACCCTGCGGATGTATGGCAAATACAAGGCTGAACCAGGCAGAGAAAAACTCTATGACAAAAGCGTAGGCAGTGCTCTGCTGTTTGAGGCACGTGAAGGAGCGTTGCGTACGCTGACGTACCGTCGTCGTTTCGTACAGGACCCAGAGGTTCAAGCTCCCATCTGTCGCCGCTGTTCCGAAACGAACGAGACGGCTGAGCGCATGATTCTGAATTGCGCCCGTCTTTCTCCAAGGCCAGCAGAGGGCACCACTCTGCCTCAAGCGCTTGGATTTGCAGCAGAAGATCATGACGCCAACGACGCCACTGCCATGGAGACTACAAAGGCTCGTCTACAAAAGTGGTGGATGGCTACGATGCGATAGGGACTGACAGGACAGACAGGGCACTTATATAGTGCAAAAAGCTTATGTGACAAGTGTGTGCCCCGCTGTCCCTTTCGAGACTTTCTATCTCTCACCTTCTTCTTTCTTCTTTTTTCTTTTGTTACCGGCTAGGTCACACTATCTTTGACCAATCGATTCAAAGGAAACAACCACCCATCATCATCATCGTCATCATCATCATCATCATCACTTCAAAGTGGGAGGTCTATAGAACTAAGCAGTACACAAAGCACAAAAAAATGCATGGCATGCTTAGTTGGCTCACAAAGCGATAACTTGGAAGCGCGAAATCCACGATTTGTACTTGTGTGTTCCTTCCTGTCTCCTTCGGTGTTGCGCTTCCAACGTTTAATGCAAAGCGCAACACTCGCGCTTTCAAATAACATCGTGTAAGACATCAGGAATATTTCAGCTAATGAAACTCAGACGCACACCAGTACCAAGAGATATTGCCCTTGCGTTTCAATACCAGGTTTCTTTCAGATGCTATGCTGCTTAGTTCCCTGCCTAACGAAGCAAGAGATATTCGTATATTGAACTATACTTGGGCCATTAAAGAAACTATAGGCTCTCTATGATCCATTTTTTTCTAACAAGGCAGAATGTCCCTGGTAGGCATCACATTATATTTTTAACACGTGAATTGCAGTCTTTATCTAGGAAGAAGGGGTATAAATGCCAAGAATGAAACCAGAACAGTTGTCAGTTATTGTAAACGGAAGGACGTCGTCTCTTCCGACTTGGCTTTTAATTAAGTTTTATAACGGGCGACTTGACACATGATTTTTGCTGAGTGAGTTCTGACAGAATTCAAAAGCAATCAAATCAAAAGGTAGCCACTCATAAAAGCTTTGTGATTCTATAAAATATTGAAGGATTCTCTGTTTCTAAGTGACTTATTTTTATTGCTCCTGTACTCTTAATTGAAAAAATGAAACCACTTCTTAACTGTAGAATAAGTTGCCCATTTTTTGCTGAAAAAGCACCGCTATCAAAGTGCTGCTTATACTCAGCTTCCTAACAATTTGCTTTATTCGCGTCACTTTCAGGTGCCTGGACGTCGCCGGGAGATGTGGCCATGCCACCCGCTGCCTGCCGGGAGGAAGGTATTTCTCTTCTTCCTTTTTTAGTCTTCTTGACGATGAAGGTATGCACTTGAGCAACGTGAAGAGCACGGTTCATAAAATTGAGGTAGATAGCACTGTATAAAGGATACTGATTTCATCGATGACAAATTTACCTCTAGTAAAAAACTGAGTTACGCAATTCACTACAACCATATTTGTGCGTTTTGCATTATTACGTTGTTCACTATTTTATACAGACTTTAGCTATGTAAATAATAAGCGAGACCCCTTCAAAATGGGAACATTGTTACTGCAAATTCTGAGTGCAGAAAAATGTTCACGTGTGTGATGCAAGTAGACATAACCTAATAAACTTGTTGTTATGCTAGTTTGATTTTCATCATGCTGTACCTATTTTTACCCAACTTACAAACGCCTAAACACTCACAAATACACACAATTTCTCATTAGGAAACACACAGCTATGCACAATCTGTTTTTTTTTTTGCATTGAGCTTCAATATTCGATACAAGAGTGAAGAGCTGCAGTACCAGAGTGCTTGGTGTGAACGCCTTCTGCCTCTGAGAGTTCAAATTTACATACTGCAGGGGGAACGAAAGCGTTTGTTCCAAATAGGACGGCCAACGCGCGAATAGTGTATCTGTTGAGCGACGTTCAGTTGCCATTTAAATAGTTTAACATGATCACTGGCGTTTCTGCAACGCTGATACATTTGCTCAGTGGCGGCGCTAACGCATTTGCACGTTGTGTTCATTAGTGAACATCTCAAACGCCGCTCATTCAATTAATACTCCACGCGTGTTTTTGAAGCAGCATTATGCAGCACTGCTTTCTCGCCGTCATGACCGCGTAAGGTGACCTTGGGGCAACCTTGGGACCATCCTATATAGCATCTATGATAAGGCTGTGGTTTTTGTTTCTATCAGAATAATTAGCCCGCATGCATGTAGACATCAAGTTGAAGAGGCTTCAAGTACTTGAAAATTTATGTTGCAAAACGTATTGTGCATGTTTCAATAGCAAGGCCCTTCGAAGTGAATGCATGGCACAGTACTAAAGATAGGGTATTTTGTAGCAGCAAAAGTCAGGTTTTTGTGAACAGCTGCTGCTGTGTTTTCATCTCCTTGTTTCAATTCCAGCAATGGCAAAAAACCAAAAAAGGAATGCACGGAACCTTACTTTTCACATTTCCTTCGCCGTTGGTGGTTCTGTAGGTTACTGGATTGGTTTTAACGCGTTTCTATTCTCAATAATTCGAGTTATGGGAAGACCACGTGAGCTGCGAGGAAGGCAAGTTGAGATTGATATGGCAGGAGGTGTAGAACTCAAGAAATGCAAATAATTCGCAGAACAACTCCTACTTAGAGGGCAGTGCATCAGCTTCGCATGCAAGAGGTCAGTGGTTCGAATCAAGCGCTAGCTAATTTTCGAGCACTTAAAAAGCAAAATTGTCGAGGTGAAGGGATTGCAAGAAAAATAGATCCACAGGCGTGTTGACTAAATCTCCGGCAACGGCCGGTAAGGCACTCTCACACCATAGAAGACTGGCCACCCTACCTCGCTCCATAAATACACACCTAATACGCGGCCACTCAGTCTCCAGAACTGCAAAGCACCTCACCAAAGTGGCAGCCAGACCTGCGACGTAGAGTGGAGAGCGCTAAGAATTTCTGGGTCCAGGATAGCCGCAATTGAAAAAAAAGGTCATCCTAACGCTTGTACGTCATCTAGTGAGGCGCGTCTAGCTGTGCTATTGGGGGAATTGTAGGGTGTACAAAGGGATAGACTAGAGATTAACGAGGTAGGTAGAACGACACACGAAGCTTCTACACTTGCTGTAGAAGGGACACGTACTAGGTTTTGTGCTTCATTATCTACAAAAGTATTGCGTTCAGCTTGGTTTTTTGTAAAGTATTAGTGGGAAGGTGGCAAGTATCGGAATCAAGTTTAATAAGAGGTAAGCATTTGGTTGAACGCTTCCACGTAGACGTAGTGTCGGCAATGAGTGATTGGAAAAGACAGAGCAACCTGTACCGAAAGGCAAGTTTAATGTCAAGCTAGGTAAGGAGAGTATGGATACCATGAAAGTGTGGAAATTGCCATCGGCTTTCAAAATGGCACAGAAATAAACTAATAAATCACAAAAATTACATTTCTACTGAATAGAGGTCAACCTTAACACGCGGAAGATTATAAATTGCGAAAAAAAATTAAAAAATCTTGATTACGGGCAGACGCAGACATTGTGAACGATGTAGAAGTAGTTGGGAAGATTTGATGCATGCGTGTCATAGATTGGTGAGGTTTCAAATTAACGTAGATTTAATGAAAGCAAGGCAAACTAACACGCAAGAAGGCAATTGATGAGCTCCAGCTGAAATGAAAAGTACTGAAACTTAGTTTACTTTACAATAGATTCGCGGCT
>WOVY01003432.1:0-48742 GCA_013436015.1 Rhipicephalus annulatus
ATGCACCTCTTGCCCACATCCGAACATACTTTTTAGAACTTCAACACAAATACACACGTCCTGAGTTCTTCACAGATGCCTCTAAGTCTAACTCTTCTGTGTCCTACGCTGCTGTTGGCCCTTCCTTTTCGGATGCTGGCCCTCTACATCCAGGCACAAGTATCTTCACAGCGGAAGCTTACGCGATACTTGTGGCAGCTAAACACATCAAGCAATCACAAATACAAAAAGCAGTAATTTATACAGACTCCCTCAGTGTGGTAACGGCTCTGCACAGTCTTAAAAAACAAAAAAACCCAGTTCTTGTCTCACTTTACTCCATTTTGTGCACACTCTACACACACAAACAACATGTTATAGTGTGCTGGGTGCCAGGGCACCGTGAGATCCAAGGCAACGTGAGGGCGGATCAGCTCGCTGCATCCGTCCATGAGAGCACCGCCATTACATCCATATTAATCCCGGCCCTTGACCTTAAGCCGTCTCTTAAACGAACCCTCAGGGACTACTGGCAGAGCAAGTGGGATACACAAACACAAAACAAACTACACGTTATTAAGCCACACCTTGGCCATTGGCCACCAGTATCAAAATCACGTCTAACAGAGGTAACACTAACAAGACTCAGGATAGGACACATATACACGACACACACACACCTTTTGTCCGGTGGTGATCCACCATTGTGTGATAAATGTGGTGAGGCACTAACAGTTCTTCACGTTTTAATTCAATGTAAACATTTACACACTCTAAGAAGACAACACTTCCCATTACCCTACCGAAAACATATACCTTTACACCCTGCAATGTTCGTCGGTAGGGAACCGCTTTTTAGTCACAAATCATTATTAGCGTTTTTAAAGGAAATTCATAATTTTCATATCATATACCCGGGCATACCGTAGCACGACCTCTCCCGAGAGGTTTTCGCTGCGGTGGCTACACAAGAAAGCACATGCCTCACGGCCCTTGGACGCAAGGGTTTGAACGAGTGAGGCACTTGTGCTAATGCCATACATATCCACCATCGTCTTTTATTATCACCAACTTTTGTCATCTGTTCACATCACACACACCTTTCACGGCATGGTCATGATTTTATTACTTGTATGTTTTTACCCGCCTTACTGCGAGGAATTTTAAGGCCCTTATACAGCCGCTTATCACAACCATTGTCCATATTTTTAGTAAGATGAACTGGCGCTCTTTGGCCGTGAATCGGCCCTTGCACCATAAAACATCAAACATCATCACTCCCCATTGTGAGTTTGCACTGCAGGAAGATGACCTCTATGACATCCAAGAGCAAAGTGCACTGTGATGGAAATATCTCCGCGGCTGTTACTAGTACAGTGGTGGCACTGCCTGGAGCCACATTAGGCAGGCAGGTCGTGGAAGCACCTGCTAAATGTGGAATCCTGCTATTATAGCGCCAACAGAATAAACAGACGCAAATACCCACCACCACGCAACAAATTGAAAAAAAGACAGGCCATAACTCTGAGCTTACTGCAGCCAAATATATACCCCAATCCAGCAATCTGTGCTACGCCTGTGTTATCCTCACCTATACCCAACAAACGCATGTAAAACGTGCGGGGAAAGGGCCACACTGAGGCACATGCTTTGGGAGTGTGCTGGAAAAGTTGACTTCACTGCCGCCGCTTCTCTGCGACCCATGTTAGGCACGGAAGAACTCCCAGGCCAATTACTGCTGCTACCACCGTGTGGCGGCAGGGGCCGGCTTCCGCCGTGGCTACGGTCACTGTTGCCGATCAGCGACATCAGCTGCGCTGCTGCTGGGAGGCGGCACTTACCAGCGTCGAGCTGGCTGACCAGCTTTGGGCTGTCCGACAAGCTGAAGATGCCGCCCCTATCCAAGGACTTTGAACGGTCCGCTGAGGCGCCGCCATTGTAATCGACGGAAAGTGGTAAGGGACAGGAGTTAATCCCCTTTTCCCCCACATTGCCCGGTGAAAACTGCGGGACTTTAAATAAAGTTTATTCATTCATTCATTCATATTCAAGTAGTGATAACAATATGTACAAGTGATTATTACTTTCGGCATTAGTTCATGATATCATTATGTAAGGAGAAGACATTAAAAACCATAGTTGTGACATTGTTTAGCGACAACTAAATCCTGTAACATTGCAAAGCTTAATGTACACAAAAATCAATGTACAAGCACATTGTTGAATGTATGTGCACATTGTTTATGCCTTTGCAGGAGGGCGGGAGGAGGACAGATGGGAAGAGTGGAGGGCCATGTGTTGGCTGTCCTTCACGTGACGGCGGGGGACTCCCAACCAGTACGCCTCTTCACAGGTGACGTTGAGGTGCGGTATATTATAGATTTCCAGTGTCTCGTTGAAAGCGCAATGTAACAGTGAGGTGTTTTATGGTGCCCCATTGTTGATGAGGTGATGCAAACACCAAAGCATGTAATATTTGTGCCGTGTATTGTCAAAAATCTCACTAGAACAAATATTATTTCTCTTCAGACCAGTGTCAATAGTTGGACGTCCCAACTTCTTCCATGAAACCAACAGTTACAAAGAAGTCACATTCTAGAAATTATTATGTAGAGGTCAAATTCTTGAAAGTCAAATTATTGTGCATAAACACAAACATTTATTAGCTTGCATTAGGCTTCTGATAGCTGCATGTGTTTTTTTTTTCATGACGTCCTATTTAGTTCCGTCGCTCTTCATTGCCTACACACGTCACCTTGCAGCTGTGATAATGACCTGATAAAGCATATGTGTTTCTATAAAATGCTCCCCATTCATTTCTTAGGTTTGACAAAGGCAACGGCACTACAGTTCACTTTCCTCTAAGGCTGTGGCCTGAATGATTGAAGATGAAGGCATAGGCCCAGCAAGTAGGTGCTACAGAACAATTTGTGATATAAGACAGCAATGTGTCTTTGATTTTGTCACTGAAAACTGTCATAGTTTGGAAAAAGCATGCTAACAATACCTGACATACATTAGGCGTCACAGGATCATTCATTTGGCACGCTATCTGTCGTGAAGAGGGTTAGTTGACCCAATAAGCAAGCACCAACATATCAGTCATACACAACGCTGACACTAGACAAACATTCATTGTAGTGACAGAGAACTTTATTGTCCTCAGCTTGTTGTGTGTAGCTTTAAGGTACAATGATGCATTTGATTGATTTGTGGGGTTTAACGTCCCAAAACCACTATTTGATTATGAGAGACGCCGTAGTGGAGGACTCCGGAAATTTTGACCACCTGGGGTTCTTTAACGTGCACCCAAATCTGAGTGCACGGGCCTCCAACAAATGATGCATTTTGTGCAGCTAAGATGGCTACACTCTAAAAAAAAGCGAATAAAAAGGGTCATCTATATTGCGTTCCATCCTTGCACTATCGCCCCGCGCCCGCTACATTTCGGTCACAATCGACATGCCCATTATCAGGGTTACATGCATTCTCGATAGAAAAGTGGCCAGCGCCGAGTTTTCAAGAAAGGAAGCGCACGCCAGCCTGATGACGATTATTGTTGTGGGACAAAAAGCCACCCTTTTTACTCGATACTTTTTGAGAGTGTATCATATTACTTGTGTGCAGAGTGGATTATTCGTGGTAAAACAACACCCCATTTCTGCCTGGCTCAAACGCCGATCCTAACAGCACCAAGAAAGAAGTAGTTCAGGCAGCTTCCCTTTCGTGGTGATAAATGCACCGGCTCTTCTTATTTCACCATTTCTCACTTTCTTCTGTATCTTCCTATTTCCTTATATCTCACCCTCTTTTCTACTGATTCCCACTTTTATCTCTCTCTTTGCAGTGTTTTTTTTCTCTCGTTCTCTCTCTTTTTCTTATTGCCTCTTTCTGTGTATGTCTACTTTTTGTTTCTTTTTTCTGCCTTCTCCTCTCTTTTGTGATTTTCATTTATCTCTTTTTTTATTTCTCCATACTCGTTCATCCAGACCATTACACCCCACGTCGATTGAATCCGTGCAGGGGGAGAGAAGCAGGAGATGAAAAGGACATAAAGGGCCCACACCGGGTGAGTTATTGCGTTTCACGCCAAGACGTTTGTAACGATAGCTTGAGCTAATTTTTCGTAACAGACCTCGAGCTTAGGCATCTCCAGTGTGCAAACAGAATCAAACAAGCGAACCAAGTGATGTATGTTGCAACGGTTATTCACCGACACAAGCAAGCTCTTTAAGGGATGGCCAAAGCAAGAGATTGCTTACCTCCATTATGCCTTTGTCGAAGTGAATGTGACGGATCAAATAAATCAATTCATACTGTCAAACGCTACATGTATTCACAAAGTCCCTAGCAAGTGAGTGAAAAAACATGGCTGCAAGCATGAGGAAGGCACACTGCAATGTCTTTACAACAGACGCAGAGCGCCGCATTGCTTGGCAATGCAGCTTTATCGATTTTAGCCTTCAGTCGAGTATTCTCACATTTCTGCCCTGTGTACAGCTGACATTGCAGAGTTTGCTTCACCACATAATACAACTTCCTCATTTGAACGCCGTGGTGACTGCCACTGTTAGTTCTTAAACAAGTTATACTCTTCTGCTACTAATCGCTCACCAAATAGGATAGGTGGCACACCAATCTAAGATTGGTTTTATTTATATGTCATATTTATATTTAGTGATTCATGATAAAAACACTGATAAACGAGCGGAAAAGGGTTTACGATGTATATATGCATCAAAATAATTCGCAGACACTAGATGCAACTATGAATCATGCAACCTGTTTATCAAAGTAAGCTACAAGACCAAGTATGAAAGAGAAACTAACATACCTTGTGACATCCATGGATCAGTTAACCTACCTGCACAGGCTCACCGTTCAATGAACACGGTCAAAGATGTGATTGAAATTAGCATTGCACAGATCTGGCCGACGAAGAATTCTTCGAAGGCTGGAAGGGGGAAAAGATCACACATATTATGTGTCAAAATTCAACAGCACGACAAGAAAGATTTATCGGCGTCGAATGAAACGCGAATTGCAGAGCACGTGGCCCGAGCCACTGCTTAAACTCAAAGCCACTAAAACAGTGACCAAAAATGTGGGTAATCTCTCTTTCTAGGAATTGGTAAAACATGAAAGTGAGACCTGTCTTCACAGAGGTAGTTGAGAGTTAACTGTACATTGTTTCACCACAAAGACGAATAAATGAATGCTACCGCAACAAATTACAAAGTACGTTAAGAATGGCAAACAGCAACAGCTGGAAAACTTGCATTTCGCATTTCAAGCAATAAGCACGCACGAAATGAGCATATACAGGAGGCGCACATACTAACAAATGTCACATCTCAACACCTAAAGTGCCCTCTAAACAGCAAGAACAACGCACGAAACGAACGGACAAGTATTCACAGGACAAGCACGAACTGTCAGAATTCTTATTTCGTGTGTGAGTAGCATGCTAATTTGGTAAATACGGCCGCAGCAGCGAGTGCAGTGACTTTAAATGGAGTATTATACTGTTCGTTTGTTTTGGTCTTCAACTCTAGTGTTTTCCGTTCTGTCATTTCTTTATGTTTTAAGAAAGATTTTGAGTAGTGCGCAGAACTGGAAATGCGCTCAAAGTGCTTGCCAAGGCTGTTGGCCTGGTCCTCCAGTGTGTTCCCTTGACTCACTAAAGGCAGAGGATATGCTTGCTGCCCCTTAAGACTTCTGAGGCTGCTCCAGACTTTCTTTTCATTGGTGTAGGAGTTAATGCCGGAGAGAAACTTGACCCAACTCTCCCTTCTTGCCTGACGTCGTGTTCGCCTACCCAGTGATTTCACTTTTTTAAATTCGACGAGGTTTTCTGCGTTTGGATATCGGCGCAGGATGCCCCAGGCTTTATTTTGTTTCCTACGCGCTTCTCTACAGTCATCGTTCCACCAGGGAACACGTCGTTTACACGAGTGCCCATTTGTTTGCGGGATACACTTTTCAGCAGCATCCAGAATAAACGCACTGAAGAATGCTACTGCGCAATCAATGTCACAGTTTGTGATAAAGTCACGAGGTAAAAGTGTCAATTCTTGAAATTTCTCCCAGTCAGCGGATGCTATTTTCCATTTGGGCATATGAGGAGGAACCTCATGCGATAATGTCAAGTTTAACATAGCAGGAAAGTGGTCACTGCCGTACGAATTCATGACCACGTTCCATTCTAACTCGGTAAAGAGAGAGGGAGAACCAAGCGCCAAGTCTATCGATGAGTATGAGTTGTGATGAATGTTGTAATAGGTAGGCTGTTTTTTATTGAAGAGGCATGCTCCGGAGCACAGGAGGAATTGCTCTATCAGTCGGCCTCTCGCATCGCACCGGGCATCCCCCCACAGAGTGTTGTGAGCATTGAAATCACCAACAACAATGTAGGGTGCCGGCAGCTGGTCAATGAGGTGATGAAAATCTGTGCGGTTAAGTTTGTAGCTTGGTGGTATGTATAGTGAACACACAGTGACTAGTTTGTCAAATAGAATGACGCGGACTGACACTGCTTCGAGTGCCGTCTGAAGAATAAGAGGTCGGCAAGGCACGGATTTTTGTACTATTATAGCTACACCGCCGGATGAAGCAGTTGCCTCATGCCGATCCTTGCGGAACACGGCATATTGTCTAAGAAAGTTTGTTTGAGATGGCTTCAGATGTGTCTCTTGGATGCACAGCACCTTGGGATTGTGTTTATGTAAAAGTTCTGTAATGTCATCAAGATTGTGGAGAAGACCCCTAGCATTCCAGTGCATTATTTGTGTAGCCATTTTGAGTGAGTTTTTATGCTGTGCGTCGAAGTAGACAACCTTAGCTTAGGAGGCCTTTTCAGGCCCCCTAATGCGTGGTTTTTCTTTTTTGGCAGGCTCCTTAGAGCCACGCCAATCTTTCGGCGTCTGAGGCGCCGATACACTTTGTGTTGTGTCCATCATCTCGGAAGAGACGCTGGACGCCCGCTCGCGGTGCCCGCGTGCGGTTGTGAGAGACTTCGGGCCCTCTGCCTTGGCAGGTGGCCCGAAAACTGCAGACCCAGAGGCCTGCATGGCTGTTTGGCTAGTGGTGGTGTCCATTGCCTCCTGCGAGGCACTGGACACCCGCTCCAAAGAGCGATCTGTGTGTAGCGTAGACTTCGCCTCAGTCGACGAAGTCTTTGACCCCACCGGGCAAGAGGTTGTTGGGACCTCCTTAGCCTCCTTGTTGCCCTGGCTGCTGCCAGGGCTTGCAGAGGCCACCGGTGTGGACTGGTTTGCTGCGGGCAGGGCAGCGTTGGCTGTTCCCGCCAGAGGGGCAGGTGGCTCTGACCTGGCCACGCTAGGCATGGTCCAGGTAGCCACCAAGGGCCGTTGTGGTGCCGCCCCTCGTTGCACCACTTCAGCGAAGGAGGCTCTTAGTGCGAATGAAGGTGAAACTCTCTGTCGTGCTTCACGGAACGTAATATTTTCGTTAACTTTTATGGTGATAATTTCTTTTTCTCTCTTCCAGGCTGGACACGCTCTGGAATATGCGGCATGGCTGCCTTTGCAGTTTGCACAGTGTACCTCATCGTTTTGGCACTTATCAGTTTCGTGACCTGTTATGCCGCATTTGCCACAAGTCAGCTGACCTCGGCAGGTCTGAGATCCGTGTCCAAATCGCTGGCATTTAAAACAACGTCTCGGGTTAGGAACATACGGTCGCACAGAGAGTTTTACGTAGCCGGTCTCGATTGTTTTAGGTAGGATGCTTGAATTGAATGTAAGTATTAGGTGCTTTGTTGCGGTTTCAGTGTTGTTGCGTCTGATTTTTATGCGCTGCACATGTAATATGCCTTGGTCTTTCCATCCGTCTAGGAGTTCCTCTTCACTCAGTGTCTTAAGGTCTTCATCGGATACTACGCCCTTCACTGTGTTCATGGTACGATGTGCAGTAACTGATACAGGGATATTGCCAAAGGCTACGAGGTGTGAGAGTTTGTCGTACTGTTCCTTGTCTTTTAGTTCGAGGAGAATGTCCCCACTTGCCATCTTTGAGGCCTTATAGCCGGTTCCAATGGTGTCTTTAAGGCACTTGGCCACTAGAAAGGGTGATATTGCTCTGGCTTTGGTTGATGATTGTTCGCAGTGAAGGACATGGTATTTTGGAAATGTTTCAATGTTTTGAGGGAAAAACAAAGATGATGCATCGGTGCGTACTCTTTTCGGAGCACGATCAGTTACAGGGGGGTTTTGAGGTCCCATGAAAAATTGGCTTCTTCGGCATCGGCGCCTACCACCCACCACGGAGCCCAACAAGGGGACGCGGCAGAACATGTGAACAAGCCTGCCCTTCGCCAGCAGTACGCCGTTGCTATAACCGAATATGGTTTATCCTAGGCAGGATAGCCACACAAGGTTAACCCTTGCCGCCATGAAAAATCGGAAGTAAATGGAAGAGAGAAGAAGACAGGACAGATTTAAAGACGAGAAAAGACTAAGATATAGGAAGAGAGAGATAGGAAAAGGCGACTGCCGATTTCCCCTGGGTGGGTCAGCCCAGGGGTGCCGTCTACGTGAAGCCGGGGCCAAAGGGGTGTGTTGCCTCTGCCGGGGGGCCTTAAAGGTCCAATCACCCAGCGTCGGCTCAGCCCCCAGGATCCCCTTTTCCCCGGACACGGCAAAGCCACGCACGGCTAGGCGTGGGAAGAAGTAGAAACTCCCCCGTTAGCTGTCCTGAATTCTTTACGGATGCTTCCAAGTCTGATAGTGGCGTGTCCTATGCTGCCGTTGGTCCATCCTTTTCAGATTCTGGCATTCTCCACCCTAATTCAAGCATATTCACAGCGGAGGCCTATGCTATACTTGTGGCCGCTAAACACATAAAGGAACTAAAGCTACAACGTGCGATAATATTCACCGACTCTCTGAGTGTCATAAAAGCTTTGAAGACCCTCAAAAAACATAAAAATCCTGTCTTTTTGATGCTTTACTCTCTTCTGTGCACCATATACTCGCTCAAAAAACAAGTTGTATTGTGCTGGGTGCCAGGGCACCGCGAAATCCGGGGAAATGTGTTAGCGGACCAACTGGCTGCCTCAGCTAAGGACAACGCTAACACTAATGCATCTATGGCTGTCTCTGCGTTAGAACTCAAACAATTCGTAAAACAGAAGCTCAGGGCGCACTGGCAGCTTTCATGGGATAAGCAAACGCGAAATAAATTACATGTTATCAAACCGAGCCTTGGAACTTGGCCGTCAATATCAAGGTCACGCCACACTCAAGTAATACTCACAAGACTACAAATAGGACACACCCATAGCACTCATTCACACCTTTTGTCTGGTGGTGATCCTCCCGTGTGTGACAGATGTGGTGACCCACTCAGCGTTCTTCATATTTTAATTGAATGCAAGGAATTGGATGCTCTTAGACAAAAACACTTTCTACTTCTTCACCGACATCAAATGCCACTGCATCCGTCAATGTTTATAGGTAAAGAGCCTGTTTTTAAGCACAAATCATTGCTCGCATTTTTAAAAGATATAAATAATTTTCATGTCATATTTCCAGGAAATCCGTAGCACGACCTCCAAGTGGAGGTTGCTGCTGCGGTAACTACATTAAAAAGCACCTGCCTGGCGTCCCTTGGACACAAGGGTCGTTGACAAGGCAGTTGTGCTATTATCCTTTTATGATTTTATTACTATGACCGTCTATCATTCATCCTCACTTCAAGTGTCACGTCATGCTCATGATTTTAGTATCTATGTATACCTGCCTTGGAGCGCGGAATTTTAGGCCACTATACAGCCACGTAACATTATCATTGCTCACATCCCTAAATACCATTGTTATACACTGACAATTATTACACTTTTATAATTTTTATGGCGCTCTTTGGCCAAACATGGCCCTTGCGCCAATAAAACCAATATAATAATAATAATAAGAGTGCAGTGACTTTCGTGCTCTCTGGACACACGAGTCCGATAAACGTGCACGCAGGAAAGACCACGTTCTGTGTAGGTGACAAAACGAGAGGCCCAACCTTTAGAGTGGCCCAACATGCACTCATTATAAAGTATATTTCGTTCCTATAATGGTGAAAATAAGAACAAAATAGACTTTATAATGAGTGCACACGCACGCATCGTGCAGGATGTGGAAGTGCTTGGCAAGGTGCGATGCAGTGACCATAGACTGGTACGGTCTCGAATTCGCCTATACTTGAAGAAGCAACGACAAAAATTGATACGCAAGAAGCCAATCAATGAGCTAGCACTGAGAGGGAAAGTAGAGGAATTCAGCGTTTCACTTCAGAAGAGGTACTCGGCTCTTATCGAGGGAACCAGCCTTAGCGTTGACGCAATGAATGATACTCTGACGAGTATCATTATGGAGTGTGCAGTGGAAGTTGGAGGTACCGTACTTAGACAGGACATTGGCAAGCTGTCCCAGGAGACGAAGAACCTCAATAAAAAGCGTCAAAACATGAAAGTCTCTAGTACAACAGACAAAATAAAACTGGCAGAGCTTTCTAAGTTGAATAATAAGCATAAGGTATTCGATGTAATAAGGTATAACATGGAGAGAATTGAACACACTCTGAAAAACGGAGGAAGCGTCAAAGCAGTAAAGAGGAAACTTAGGATAGGCAGTAATCGGATGTATGCACTAAGGGACAAAGAAGGCAAAGTAACAACCAACATGGATAGGACAGTTGAAATAGCGGAGTTTTACAGAGACCTGTACAGTAGCCGGGACAACCATGACCTTAATACTATATGAACTAGCAGTAACCCAGATGACATCCCACGAGTACCAATGATAGACGAAGTCAGAAAAACCTTGGAGAGCATGCAAAGAGGTAAAGCTGCTGGTGAGGACCAGGTAGCATCAGATCTGCTGAAAGATAGAGGACAGATTGTGTTATAAGACTCTGGTACTTTTCCCGTCAGGAGACACCTCGTAAACAGGGTGGCCAGTTTTTCTAACACAATCTGTCCTCCATCTTTCAGCAGATCTGGTGTTACCTGATCCTCACCAGCAGCTTTGCCTCTTTGCATGCTCTCCAAAGCTTTTCTGACTTCTATCATTATGTGGGCGAGAGCTATTCGAAAACATACAGTGTGCTTCAGTGAGCCATGGCACAGCCTAGAATAGACACTTGCTTAATTTTTACATGACAGTAAATAGTAAATAGTCTACAATAAGAATTTGATAGTTGTGGTATTTCTCACTTCATTTTCAATTTTCAGTGAAAATGCTGTCATCTCTCATTAGAGTGCATAAGTTTTTGGCATGAACAGAATTAGTTGTGCATCTCGGATAACACACGCTTTCATTCTAGAGGTAGGATCTCTGCTTTAGCTGTCTTGTCCATAAACCCTGGTCCAATTTTTATATTTGGTCATCGAATCACAACCTGTAGTTAATTTAACACATGACTGCCTCAGCAGTAAACAGTCTTGCATATGTTGCCTAACTGATCTAGTCATTTCTGTTTTTAAAAGGACTTCAAACATATCTGCTGAAAGACTCTACATGTTGGACACAGTACAAGCAACGAAAAGTTCTTGGTGTGTTGCTGAAGCCAACATTTGAATAATTTGCTTTTCAAAATCTTGGCTCCAGCGCCAGCTCATGTTCCAAGGATCCTCCCATGAACTTCTACCTTATTTAAATTCAGAAGTAACGGTCATGAGACAGTCTTAAGCTGAATTTTCCGAATGTCTTAGTGTGTGTCAGTAGACGTGGCACATCAATCATGAGAGATGCATTTCTAGACTTGTTCATTCGCAAGTGCGCAAAATTAAGCAATTCTGTTTATTAGTGTATTGAGCAGAGAAAATTTAAATTCGTTTGTGAGGTGATGTTACCAAATTAATTTTTTAGTGATTAGGCTTAATTTTGGTCACGAAATAGTTCCAGTACTATTACTCCTGTCCTGATGTATCTTGAGCGGCGACAGGTCTACAACTAGGGCTTTCCACTGTATGAGTTAGAAGTTTCCCGGTAGAATATTACCAAAGTTAAAAGCGATCCTAAGGAAAAAAACGTGGTCTGAGGCTTCGATTTGACGGGCGTACCTTTTGCCCGAGCATAGAGCCACCCTCCTCCTCTGAGCGAGGGCGAGGGAAGACGCGGGCGCCTCACGTTTATTAGCGTTTCTCGTTAAATTTTTTATAACTGGATCTTCCGGTTGCCTTAAGTTATCAAAAATATTTTTACACGAAAAAAACCGGACTGTTGTGTTCTAAAAGAAGTTATTAGCTATTTTTTGGCGGCGTCTGTAGCTCCTTTTGAAAAATTGTTTTATTGAAATGAGCTTTTTGCTGATTACCACCTTAATTAGGGGCCTAGAGTGTACGGAATTGGGCCTCCTGGTAGCCTAAGGGGTGCTGTTTGTTATAATAAGCGGACAAAATTTAAATGCGTTTGCAAGGTGATATTACCAATTTATTCTTTTTAGTGATTAGGCTTAATTTTGATTGCGGAATAACTCTGGAACTAATAAACCTAGCCTGATCAAACTTCAGCAGCGTCAGGTCTACCCTAAGGAATTTCAACTTTATAAGTAAGAAGTTTCCCGATAGAATATTAACGAAGCTATAAGCGATCGTGAAAAACACTTGGTCCGACTGTTGTTTTCACAGATTCAGTTTTACGCTTCTAAAATTTAAAATTTTTGTTTGTAATAGCATTATTTGTAGCGGTTGAATTCCTTGTATCTTCACGAACAAATTTGGTTGTTGCTGCGGTAACTACATTAAAAAGCACCTGCCTGGCGTCCCTTGGACACAAGGGTCGTTGACAAGGCAGTTGTGCTATTATCCTTTTATGATTTTATTACTATGACCGTCTATCATTCATCCTCACTTCAAGTGTCACGTCATGCTCATGATTTTAGTATCTATGTATACCTGCCTTGGAGCGCGGAATTTTAGGCCACTATACAGCCACGTAACATTATCATTGCTCACATCCCTAAATACCATTGTTATACACTGACAATTATTACACTTTTATAATTTTTATGGCGCTCTTTGGCCAAACATGGCCCTTGCGCCAATAAAACCAATATAATAATAATAATTACTGGTTTTCTCATCACACTTCCTTCGGAATGCATGTGACGGTTGCAGTTGCCCACAGTTACTGAAAGACGACAGTGAGACGCTTAAGGGTACCCACCAGTATTTCACAATGCTCAAAGCATATCACGTCCCCAGCAAACTTTTTGGGAATCTCACTGTGCCATCAGAAGCAGCTTTTGCATACGTACAACAACTTGAATTTCACTTTCTTGCCATTATTGAGGCCACTGCACAACACCTGAAAGTTTGCGATGTTTTTATCACCATCTGTCAAATGTTGGAGATTTTCATTTCTGCTCTGCTGGGTGTCGCGCTAAGTTTCTGAAAATGTTTTGCCGGGTTCGTTCATGGTGGCATGTGCGTTTTGTGAATCGAAATTTAGATGGGGTTAGGTTCCAGTCTTCAATCTCAGGCATACAACTTGACAAGTTCAAAGGTTAGCAATTAGCAGCGGGTTTACACTAAAGTATTCGAGTTGAGCCGAATCCTGCATTAGCTTTGTTATGTTATTACTTCGTTACAGCAGACTTCATTATGGTCTTATATGCTTATATTCAGTTCAACTGGACTAACAACTCCTTCGTTGCATACATTGTTTTGGTTATTCGCTATGAGGAGTAGGGACACTGCATTCGCTCGAAGTGATTTGCATAACCTTAAAAAAATGTTGGGTATCCTGTCTGTATTTTTGTAGCAAATGCGGGCGAACTGTACACTTTACTGTGGGCCGCTTGGTCACTGTGTATGCTTTATCTCTCCAGCTCAAGTAAGATATCGATAACAAAACCGCTTGTTGAAATCTCTTCGAGCGGGTAAAGAACACAGTATGAAGTGGGCACGGTTCACATTATCACGCTTTTCCTATTTTAGCTTCTCATCAACCTCCTCATCTCGCCCATTAAAATTTTCAAAAGAATACCCAAACTTGTAGCGTTTGATGGGGCTCCGGATGCTGCCATTTTATTTTTATATAGCTTGTGAGTGATAACGTACGATGTAGAGCCTTTGTGAAAAATAATGAGCCAAAGTGGTTTCCTTCTGCTATTTATTAGCCCTGTAATACCACTCTCGTAGTACCAATTAAGGTCCACAATTCTGGATAAGTGATGACTGCAATATATTTCAGCTCGCAAGCGTCACAGCAACACCCAGATGCGAATCACTTGGGATCTTAAGTTTTTGATAAAGGCGACGCATAAGAAGAGCCACAAGACCTGCCAGTGTTGTAGCATAAAGTTTGTCTTTCACGCAGTGAGCAAGCTGCAAAGCCCTACCTTTCTGAGGAGAAGAAGGCATCAAGTCTGCTTTTTTTATTTCGGACTAGCTGTTCTTAAGCACAGCCAGCACACTGCACGTTTGCCTTTCTGCTATATTGTGTCGTGTGGTTTTTTGCGCTCTTTTTTTCTATGCATTATTTCGGTTAACCCCAGGCATGATTCGCGACTTCATTGCTGTGTATATGTCACTTCTTCATAAGCATTGTGCGCTGTGTTTTTGCCATAGATCCTTACTTACCCACTGGCCCGGTGTGTCATACTTCACCAGCTTCTCGGCTTCTGCCAACTCTAGCGATGTGTGCGTTGTCTGTGTTCTCTCTGTATTTGTTACAATTTATTTGTAAGGCGAGATGCATTTGTTGTCTACCTTTGTCATATTGTGCTTTTTATATTCTCAGACTCTACCTTGCCTTTGAATAAAACAATGCGGATACTCTGTCTCTTTGACTGATATATACATTGATCACTAGTTCCAAAAGAAAAACACAAGCGTGATGAACAAAACCGTAGTGAATTATCATTACCTGCATCTCTTTTTTATTATAACTTAATCGAAATAAAAATTACGTCACGACCAATTCGCACGAACCACTGAACAAAACAAAACAGGGAATCGCTAAATCAAAACGACCTACAAAAACTATCCATTTGGGCGATGAAAAATGGTCTGAAATCATGAACTTTCGTCATAGCCAAACGTCGGTTACGCAAAGTATTTCAAAATTTGTGCCAGTGAAACCAAAACAGGAAGCGCACGCCACTTGCTCTCACCAACCACCAGGTGTGCTAGGGTCGATTGAGCCACTGGGGTCTACGGCAGTGTCCACTCTTAACCTTTTTTTTTATTTCTCTATGCGGCCACTCCCTATCTAGCAGCACAGCACACCAGTCCCATGCGCAGTATTTCTTGACATGTCGCATGCACATCTCTTTGTGTGCCGAGATGTGCGAGCCTCTTACACAGGCCTGCGAGTTTTCTTGATGCGGAACAGACCAATCTGACATCACTGTTGGCAGCAACCTTTTTTAACCTGTGTGAGATACTTCCTAGCTGCGGCATATCCACTAGATTATACTTCCCTTGACCTCGAACATAACAATCACTCCTATGTTTCTGAGACTCTTGAACAAATATGTAGCCACACTGGTAATCAACGTCTTAAGATAGCTTGCCGCCTGACTAACAGGAGACGCCTTTTTCGAAATAAACGTCACTTGTCACTAGCCACTTCTTAATTTTCACTTTCTCTGCTTCTACCTTTTTTTACCTCTTTTTAACATTTGAGTAGCAAGTACGTACCAAGTTGCCCTCCAAGCAACATTTTTGAACCAAGCATTGCAATGGCAAAGTGCCATCCCTCCTGCCGTTGCCTCAGATAGACTCGCACATCCGGTTTCGCAGCACTGCGCGATCCCACTATAAGGGGACATTTCTGCTACTGCTGCAGTTTTCAAATTGTAAAGAATACTAGAGAAGAAAACAGAACAAAAACAGAAGCTGAGGTATTGCAGTTGACATTGACTGCAGTAGCATGGGTCACTAAATGCATGAGTGCGATCGGCGCCCAACGAAACACAACAGTAGTACGCGTGGAGCAGTTTGCAATCTCATGGGTAGAGATAGATGCACTCATCTAGGCTCCCACTCATGCGCTGCACGCGTGCTTTCAGTCGACAAATCGGCGCATCGTGGTACATCACTGGAATGGCTACGATAGCCAGTACAAATTTTTTTATATTATTCATTTAAAGTTTGTAGATATCTGTGAATTGACTCATTTGACATTTATATAACCGAATTCGTAGACTCCTATATAGGATGTCTATAGATGTGTAACCACACTCATTTTAGGCCCGTGTGCTCAGATTTGGGTGCACGTTAAAGAACCCCAGGTGGTCTAAATTTCCAGAGCCCTCCACTACGGCGTCTCTCATAATCATATAGTGGTTTTGGGACGTTAAACCCCACATATCAACCACACTCAATTTTTTAGACTATAAAAAAAATCTGGTCCACTGATAGGTTGTAGAAACTCTGTAGCTAATAAATATTTACCTTAAAACCAATGTCTGCAGAATGTCAATGAAAGAAAGTATATAGGTTTATATAAAGGCACTTCAGTTCATTTTTGTCTATTAAATATTTCAATACAAACGTCTGTACACCTCAACAAACTACTTCTATAACCTATAGTATATGGTTTCCATACAGACTTTTGCCATCACACTTTTCGTTGATTGCTGTCTTACCCTTTCTGTTTGCTAATGCACACACTTTGTTCCTATAAACATTGGAGCGAAAATGAGAAAAATCACCACACAGAAAGATAGAAAAAAGATACAAGAAGAAGCAAAAACACACAAACTTCACACTTTGCATGTGCGAAATACAAAAGCCGGCCTACTTTCGCTAACACTGCAACGGTGTTACATCACTGTGACCAGGATATTCATTAAACATGAGAAGTATGGTTACTCAAAACAAAAGAGTTTGGTGGAGTCAAACAGTTAAATGCTTACCTTCTTCTTTCTGACACTAATACAGCCGCAAGCAGAGCACACACTTGACAAGTTTAGTTGAACCCAAATCCACCAACGATAATTTACACATACTATAGGTATGATATTTACAAATTAAGTTTGCCACTGTACGTGTCTACTTACTGTCGCACCAACAGCACATAAGATGTTGCATAGAAACACATCGCCTTCCAGTGAGCCTCTCATACAAACAGAATGAAAGGCTCATTCTTTCGAGAGCCTTGTTCATTTTGTTTCAAAACATTATTATTATTATTATAATTCATCCCCACCAGTAAAGTGTTCACGAAGGGGGTGAGAAAGAGGTGACTAGCCGATTGACAGAGTTTCTATCCCCAGTTACATCAGGCAGAGGTAGTGGTGGCGAAATAATACAGAATGGTGGCAATACTGGCCCTAGTTACACAAAATAGAAGCCTATACATAAACTCCAGTAATTTTAAGTGGAGGGGGATACCGGCGTATACTTTTGATATAGCAGTAGGCATACACGAGCGTGTCTACAAACACTGTTTATAAACATATGTGAAAAAAACGTTAACAAGAGAGAAAAAAGAACACATTAATCTAATAGACAATTAGGGCAAAGAAATTGTAGCAGACAATAATCGATATCTTTAACTGCAGAGTTGTTATATTGCATAATGTCAAATCGATTTAGGTGGACGAAAAAATCACTCTTTTTCTTGGTGAGACTTACATTCCCTCCCAACCTTTGAATTGCGAGTCTGATACTTGACAAATTGAGCAACAAAGGAACGCGCTTCCACTTTTCCTAGATTAGATGCTTATGTAATCCACAGAAGTAGTAGCCAGCGCAATAAATAGACCGAGCGGCGAATGTGGAACATTTATTTTTGGCAGAGGGCATTATGGGCTAGGGTTACCAACTCTTCAATAAAGGGAATCGGGACGTGGGGGTGGTCTTAATACAGGAACTCAACGAAATGAGTCTTGTTCATTGCAGTATTTTACATAACCTTTTTTGTTCAGTTTTGTAGTCTCGTGCTACTTTAGGAATTGCTGTTCGTAACACTACCTCTTGCTGAAGAATGTACTCGAGAAGTTGCACCTTCTGCGGAAGTTCAGCTAAGTTTGCTCAGGCCTCTCGCAACCACCACAACATTGCTTCGCCCAACTCATGAGACATTAGTGTTTCTTAGCCTGACACATGTTGATGGGCGTGCATTGCATTACATAAAATTTTTCAGCCGGAGGGTCAGGACCACATTCGGGACATATAGCTGTCTCAACAACAATGACGAGGGACTCGGGACATTGTATGAAAATTTGGAAGAGTCCGGTGAAATCCGGGGCGGTACGTAAGTCTGCACGTACACATGATCTTAGCGTCAGACTGCAGCTGAGTTATAAATTCTCACACAACTCGAGAAATCAAGTTTGCCGGGGCGCAGTTCTTACAGAATCTACAGAAAAAAAGGAATGTTTTCGATTCATTTGGTTGTCTATTGGAGAAAAAGGCCCTCAGAAATCCCGCTTCTTTCCTTCTTTATTGGCGAGGGCCTCACCCCAGGAGGCTTAGGTTCACACTTATGTTCACACGCTACTGTTTATTGGTCAGCAGTCCCCTTGTGGGCCTTGTATAAATAGTCAACAAAGTTATTTTTGGGGTTCAACACCTCAAAACCACCGTATGAATTTGCGAGACACCATAATGGCGGGCTCCGGAAATTTTGACAACCTGTGGCTTTTTGATGTGTACCTAACTCGAAGTTCCTGTAGTGAAGCGCTTTTTCCAACATGCGCCGGAATGGCATG
The DNA here is from genome assembly GCA_013436015.1 of Rhipicephalus annulatus. Taxonomy (NCBI): domain Eukaryota; kingdom Metazoa; phylum Arthropoda; class Arachnida; order Ixodida; family Ixodidae; genus Rhipicephalus; species Rhipicephalus annulatus. The sequence continues at coordinate 18,658 of WOVY01003432.1, forward strand.
TTGAGTGGCATGTTGGAAAAGTCGCCGACAGCAACAGTAGCACTAACGAAGTAGTGAAGGATGGGGAGACAGCATTAACCCTTTGAGACGCTATGTACAGAGTTGTGTACAGCACTCCTTTTTGTTATTTGCATCAAGTAAAATTTGAGAAAAGTACTTTCGATGAATTGAACTTCCTGAATAAGAAACATGTCTTCATTTAACTTCATTTTGCAGTGTACTAATACATACGATCACTTTTCTGAAGGCACTACCACGTTCGACGAGTCCTATGACATGCGCTTCCTGCAAGCAATGTGAAAATCAGAATTTGTTTTCTGAAAATTCAAATGACCAAAATGAATTCGCACTATATTCCTAGCCTGAGATTTTATTCTCTTTATGCGAAAAGCAAGCATGAATGACTTCAGGATAAATAAGGAAATAAAAGTAAACTTAGGGCCTGGTTTTCTTTGTTAGAAACAGTATTACTGAGAACTGACATACAGTTATGCCAAGAAAATTATACGGATATTTATTTACTGTTTACTTTGATTGGGTAACTATAATGCACATAAATTTGACAATTATTTCATTATTATTGTTCCAATAGAATGAGTGTCTGCAAGTAACGTTGTAGGAATTTCAAACATATACAGGGCAGTTCTTCATAGACAGTTTCTGAAAGAGTTAAAGCGCCTTAGACATACTGTCGCTGGGACGCTCTCGAGAGAACACAATTCGCAAGGCATAAGAAAAGGGGGGGGACTATGTCGACACCATAGTTCAGCAGACGGATACCAACGGCATATAGCCACAGTTACACAAGGAACTCAGACAAACTTTGGAGCAACACAGTCTACATAAGAATAGAATTGTAGTAGACACATTACTTAGAAATGTACCGCACTTGTAATTAGCAAAGCCATTTTAAAAATGCAGTTTCATTGTTAAATATATATAGCTCTGACTTACTAATGTTTGAAGTTAGAAACAGGACGTTGATGAAAATGTGCTCTATTTACAGAAAAAGACCTAATTGCATTCCCATTTCATTCTATACAAAAGACACTTCATACCATTCTGTGGAGAAGGCAATTAATTTCATTCCCATTCTACTACACTAAATGTCGTTCTCATTTCATTCCGATGTCAAGAAAATGTGGAATAATTGCCGAGTAATTCCAATTCAGTAATGCTAGTCAACAGTCGAGCACTGTAACCACTCGACCACCGTGGCACACTCCCAACGAAGTGCACGGGAAGCACTTTCCATCGTAGCTCAATCGGCAGAGCATCGTACATTAAGATGAACATTATTTTTTCGCACAGCTGATTGGTTCCGTTTCACTTTAGGTCATCATTACAACACTACAGTTCAAGTAGAGAAATAATGTCCCCTATGCTTTCCCTCGGCTAATTTGATTGCACCTGTAAACATATAGGCGCTATAAGCCGAGACTTCATGAAACCCATCTGAAATCCTCCCTACAGAAAAATTACGTCAGCTCCTTTAAAACCAAGCACAGCACCGTAAATGGCGACACAACCACAAACACATACGCCGAAGAGCAATGCAGCATGTGCACAACAGGTTTGTGCGTAAAAAGAAGAGAATAAATAGTGACAAAAGTGTAAATGAAATAAATAAAGAGAAAAACTGCCTGATGCCTGAGAAGAAATTACATTATTCCTGAAATTACCCCTATCAAGCTCCAACTGACCGAGCACACCGCGAGGCTTCAAATTTTAGAATCAGACAGGCAGCACGCACTGCTTGGTACACTCCTTTCAAGTCGGTAAAATGTAACGCAAGCAATATAGTCATCTGGCAATGGAATTGCGTCAGCTTCCGCAAAAGGAAGGCAGCATTGCAACACTTACTTAGCTCTGCTACCGAAAGGCCATCAGTAATCCTCCTCCAAGAAACGCTCACCGATGTCATGGTTCTTCGTCACTATCGTGCTGAAGCGTGTTTCAAGGAGGGCAAGAGGGGTGTAGCCAACGTCATCTCAAAGCATCTCGCCTATTTGTATCATGACGTAAGGCCGGACTTGAAAATTGAACACATCATGATCGAGCTCATCCCGAACGCTAAACTTAAGCAATCCGTTTTCAATTTTAAACGCTTACAGCTCACCAGCTGACAGAAAAGAGACGTTTCATGCTCTTTTCCACAAAGCGTGTAAAATTGCAGGTGATCGAACGCTCATCATAGCAGAGGACTTTAACGCACATCATCAAGATTGGAGTTATATCAAGGATACCGCAAAGGGCAAAGCCCTCGCGGCACAGATCACCGCTTCTGGTCTCACATAGGTCACCGATCTGCGATACCCAACCAGAACTCGGTCAGCAGGGATATCACACCACATTTGACCATGGTTAGGAATGTAGAGGAACCCGTATCGACCAACTTACAAGAGAATCTTAGTAGTTATCACTAAATTAGCAGCCTCACAATAAGAATCTTGTCACCACCGCTCAGAAAATTTCACGTCACAGACTGGGACCTTTTTAGAGATATCAGAAAGCAAGACAAGAATTAATACAACTCGTTAAACGAATAATTCATTCGCCTCAAAGAAGACACTGCTTCCACAAAGAAAGTGGAGACAGAAAGAGGGATAGAGCACATGGACAGTCGATTAGCCCACCTGCTGGAAGCGAAAAACGCGCTGCAGGCTCAATGGAAAACACAGAAACTAAACCGACGCCTACGCAAAAAATTGCTGAACTTAATAGGCAGATAGATGAGCATAGTGAAACGTTAGCTCGACTACAATGGGGCGAAGTATACAATGCCGTCGACAGGCAAATGAGGAGTGGTGCGAAGTGGAACGTCCTCAAACATCTACTGGCAGAAAAACAATCCAAATCCAATCAGCAGCTTACAATTGACAGACTTATCCACAACCTAAAGAACTCTGGTCGGACAGAGACACAAATTATCGATGAGCTCGCCTCCAGATATTTTTGCACAAAACTCACCTCACACAATGACTACCCTCCTGCAGTGCCAGAGAACGAAACGGACCCTCTTGGTTCCCCCTTCATGTACGCAGAGGTACGAGAGGTTCCATATGAGCTAAACTGCAGATCAGCTCCGGGTCCCGATGGGATCAGTAACAAACTCTTAAAAAATTTATCTGATGAGAATATCGAGCTTCTAACAAATAAAACCAACGATGTATGAGAGAACGGTGAGGTTCCAATAGAGTGGCGCAACCCGAATGACCTCCTCATTCCAAAGCCGGGGAAACCCCTGGAGCTTGGCTCGCTCCAGCCAATAACTCTCTTGAGGATAACGAGTATGTTATCCTCAAGCGGGCCACCAAATTTGCCGAGGAAAGAAATCTCTTTCCAATTAATTCAGGCCGTCTATGTGAACGCAGGATGTAATGTTGCTTTTAAAACACAAGATCATTGGCAGGGTCTCCAGAGACACCCGAGCTGTTCTGGCACTTTACCTGGAAAAGGCCTTCGGCAAGGTCAAACACTCTCACATACTTTATTTCATTAAAGAAGTGGGTCTAGGAGAACATTTTTACAACTACATCAACTCATTTCTTAAGAATAGAAAAGCTACCATTCGCCTAGCTAGAATCTCTCGGCTCGAAGACATTTGATCTTGGACTCAGAGGCACTCCACAAGGGGCAGTGCTATCCCCATTTTTATTTAACTTATCGCTGAGAGCACTGTCCCACAGTCTGGCCGAGATTGAAAGTCTTGGTCACGTCTTCTACGCCGACAATCACCGTCTGGTGCAAGGGGAGTAGTGATGGGCAAATTGAAGAGAGATTACAAACAGCGATCACGGTTGAAGATTTTTTTTGACAAGGCAGGACTCAGCTTGTCAGCTAATAAATTGGAACTGCTTCTTTACCGGCCAACAATTAGTGCAAGGAAAGGAATTTTCCCCGATATCTTGATCACCACACCCCGCAGGGGCGCCTGCGCAAGTAGGCGTTTGGTGTGTAGCGACACCACGGACCCGAGCTAACGGGGGAGTTTCTACTCCCTCCCACGCCTAGCCGTGCGTGGCTTTGCCGTGCCCGGGGAAAAGGGGATCCTGGGGGTTGAGCTGACGCTGGGTGATTGGACCTTTAAGGCCCCCCGGCAGAGGCAACACACCCCTTTGGCCCCGGCTTCACGTAGACGGCACCCCTGGGCTGACCCACCCAGGGGAAATCGGCAGTCGCCTTTTCCTATCTCTCTCTCCCTACATCTTCGTCTTTTGTTCTCACTTTACATCTTTCCTGTCTTCTCCTCACTTCATTTTACTTCCAATTTTTCCTGGCGGCAAGGGTTAACCTGGTGTAAATATCCAAACTTGGATAGATATATTAGGTTATGGCAGTGGCGTACTACTGGCGTTGTGCAGACATGTTTACATGTTCTGCCACGTCCCCTTGTTGGGCTCCGTGGTGGGTGGTAGGCGCCACTACTGAAGGAACTGCACTTTTCTATGGGACCACGAAACCCCTTATCTATTGATCGCCCCTTCAAAAGGTGGCGCACCGAAGCAAATGTAATGTCAAATTCAGAAAAGCAAGACCATTTCCCTAAATACCACGTTATTCATTGCGAAAGCTCGGACAAAAAAGCTCGCAACATCTCCCCATTCCTCGTGTCCAGGTGCCTAACCGAGACTATCGGAACTGGCTATAAGGCTACAAAGATGGCAAGCGGAGACTTGCTAGTGGAAGTTAAAGACAAGACACAGTTTCAGAAACTAGAAAAATTAGTAGCATTTGGGGACAAGGCCGTAACCGTCTCTGCGCACCGAACGATGAACACTGTCAAAGGCGTTGTGTCAGACGATGACCTAAAAGACCTAACAAATGATGAGCTTCTGGCTGGCTGGAAGGACGAAAACGTCGTTCACGTACAGCGTATTGTAGTCAGAAGAGAAAACAAAGAAATTCCAACCAAGCACATAATTGTGACCTTCGGGTGCTCCACACTACCGCAAGAATTAGTTACCGGCTATCTAAAACTGTCTGTGAGACCCTACATTCCGAATCCGCGGCGCTGCTTCAAGTGCCAAAGATTCGGACATGCTTCTCAGAGTTGCCGTGGGCAGCTTACCTGTGCACGGTGTGGTATCACAGGCCACTCTGCAGATGATGACTGCAAGGCCGAACCCCACTGTGCGAACTGCGATGGAGAACACGCGGCGTATTCTAGATCCTGCACAGCATGGAAAAAAGAAAAAGAAATTATTACCATTAAAGTCACCCACAACATAAGTTTCCGCGAAGCAAGGCATCGGGTCTCCCCTTTCTATGCAGCAAAATCATTTGCTGAAGTGGTGCAACAGGGGGCAGCACCACGACAGCATCAGGTGGCCGCCCAAGCTACGCACAGCGTGCTGGAGCGACCGCCGGTTGCCCCTACTGCGGGAGCAGCCAAGGCTGCTCCGGCCTTACCCAACAAGGCCCCACCACGGGTGTCGACATGCATTGGCACAAGCCAAGGCAACGGGCAGACTGCGGGAACCCCGTCGACGTCCGGTGTAGAGGGTGTGAAGGCTTCGTATCTTGAGCCGAAGCCCACAACACCCAAGGATTGCTCGGCAGAGCAACAGTCCAATGCTTCTCATGAAGCTATGGACACAACCGCCAGTCAAACGGCGCGTGCAGCGCCGAAGGAGCGGCGAGTTTCTCTCCACCGCTCCAAAAAAGACAAAAGACAAATTACAGGGCCTCCAAAAAGCCCTTTAAAATAAGTTTCGTTTTCCATAACCTGAAAGGTTATGGTACCATTCTGTTTTGACTTTAGTATCACACGCACGTCACCAAGGTTTTATTGCCAACAAATCAATTCTTACTCCATTTTTCTGCTCAAGTTCACTGCCCAAAATGGCTTTTCTCCTCCATTGGAATTGTAGAGGACTCATTCACAACATAGGTGACATAAAAGATTTGCTAAGTAGTCTCTCTCCAATGGCTATGTGCTTACAGGAGACCAATCTGGGAGAAAAACACACCAACTTCCTCAGAGGTTTTACCGTAGTACGTCGCGATCGCGTCCACGCTAGCCGGTTGTCTGGTGGTGTGGCTATTGTCGTCAAAAGTGGAATTGCAGTGAGAGAGATCACCATCAACAGTCACATCGAGGCCGTAGCCGTCACCATTTTAGCTCACAAAACTATCACCATATGTTCCATTTATATCCCCCCACATACGCATTTTTCGATTAAAGATATAGAGCATATTTTGGACCAACTGCCTGAACCGTTTGTTATCGCAGGGGATTTTAACGCGCACGGTATGCTTTGGGGAAGCAGTACAACTGACAGCAGAGGACAAACCCTCGAAGATTTTATTCTGAACAATGACGTATGTCTTTTAAATACTGGTAGCGTCACCTACTGCTCCCCAAGCACAGAAGCCACTAGCTGCTTAGATCTAGCGCTGTGCTCACCTTCACTCTTTTGCGAACTAAAGTGGAGCGTGATAGATAATGTCTATGGCAGTGACCATATGCCTGCTCTCATAAAATTAACACAAACCCTCCCCACCACTCAATCCCGACCACCGCGTTGGAAACTACATCTGGCAGACTGGCCACTGTTCACTGAAAAAGCTGCCCTAGAAAAAGAGATGCTTGATGGCCTAAGCATAGAGGAAATGAACGAGACAGTCACCGCCTGCATACTTGCGGCAGCCGAACAAACTATACCACAATCCTCCGGCATTATAAAAAAAAACTTAAACCCTGGTGGACAAAAGAGTGCACACAAGCTAAAAAAATGCAAAACAAGGAGTGGGGCATTTTTCGTAAACATCCTACAGGAGAGAACCTCCTAGCATTTAAAAAGGCGAGAGCAAAGGCAAGATTTATTCGCAGGCAGGCTGAAAAACACTCGTGGAAAAAGTACATTTCATCTATCAACAGCTCCATCACATCCAAAAGAATGTGGGATCAGGTGCACAAGGTTAACGGCAACTACAGTTCATACACCATCCCCATTCTCTCAACCCCTGGCATCCAGACAACTTTAGGCGAACAGGCAGACCTACTGGCGCAGCACTTTTGCGCTATTTCGAGCTCAGCAAACTATTCGGCAGCTTTCCTAAAACATAAACAATCTACAGAAAAACAAAAGCTTCCTATTACAGGTTATCAAGACAGATCATACAACTCCCCCTTAACCCTGCAGGAAATTAACAGAGTGCTTTCTCAAGGTAAAAAAACAGCACCTGGCCCAGACAGAATACATTATCAAATGCTCGCCCATTTGTCCCAGGAAGCGGTGAAGGCATTGCTGCACTTCTTTAACGCTATTTGGATCACTGGCAGAATGCCAACAGAGTGGAAAAAAGCCATTATAATTCCATTTCTCAAAGCCGGAAAAAACCCTACATTACCAACAAGCTACAGGCTCATAGCACTTACAAGTTGTATGGCGAAATCCTTCGAAAGCGTTATTAATATTAGGCTAACATACATCCTAGAAACCGATAACTTGATAGATGTTCACCAATGTGGTTACAAGAAAGGATGTTCCACCACCGATCACCTCGTTCGCCTTGAACATACAGTACGAGAAGCTTTCCTGTACAAGCAGCACTGCTTAGCAGTATTTTTTGATCTTGAAAAGGCATATGACACAACGTGGAAGTACGGTATTTTACGAGACCTGGCAGATCTTGGAATTCGCGGAAGGATGCTCAACTGCTTGTCCGACTTCCTATCGAACCGAACTTTTCAGGTTCGTTTAGGTACCACACTTTCAGAAACTTTTATTCAAGAGAATGGTGTGCCTCAGGGCTGTGTCTTAAGCACAACTCTCTTTGTCGTCAAAATGAACTCCGTGAACCAGGTCATACCATCTACTCTTATGCACTCACTATATGTGGATGATCTCCAAATAGCGTGCCGGTCATCTAACATGGCGACGTGCGAGCGACAGATTCAAATAGCACTAAACAAGCTAACACAATGGGCTAACAAAAATGGCTTCCGGTTTTCTGAGGAAAAGACGGTTGCTGTAGCGTTCTCCCAGAAACGAGGGTTACAACCAGACCCCGTACTGAAAATAAACGAAACAGTATTGCCAATAAAACAAGAACAGAAGTTTCTGGGGGTCGTATTTGATAAAAAGCTCAATTTTCTTACACACACTAATAATCTCAAGGTGAAATCCAACAACGCCCTCAATGTCCTCAAAGTCTTGTCCCGAAAGCACTGGGGTTCCGACCGTAAGTGCCTCCTGCTCATCTACCGTTCTTTAGTACGCAGCAAATTAGACTACGGTAGTATAATCTACGGTTCAGCAAGAGACTCGTACCTTAAGCGCCTAGACCCTGTCCATAACAAAGGGTTACGCCTCGCAACAGGTGCCTATCGAACCTCACCAATTTCGAGCTTATACGCCGAAAGTAACGAACCATCCTTGGAATATAGGAGAACGAATATAATGCTCACGTATGTCCTTAGAGTTCGTTCTTCACCAGATCATATATGCCACAGTATTGTCACACGCTGTGACCTACGCCAACACTACGCCAACAAACCAAACGTAATTAAGCCACTAATACTAAGATTTGAAGAAAAATTTCATGCCCTGAATATTCCTAACGAAGCACTCTCCATTGCCAGAAGGCCACCCAGTTTGGCCCCATGGAGTGATTTCTCCAAATTCTTAGATTTTTCACTCACACATATAAAAAAACAAAACACCCCACGTGAACATATACTACAAGAATTCCTTGCATTACAACAAACGTACAACACTTTCGAAGAATTTTATACTGATGGTTCGAAGACATCTGCTTATGTCGGAAGCAGTGTGGTAGGAGCAACACACGAGCAAATAACTAGGACTACCGCAGTTCGTATCCATCTACACCGCTGAGTGCTATGCGTTATGGATGGCAGTGCGATACATTATAAGCTCAAAACATAAAAAAGCCGTAATATTTACAGACTCGTTAAGCGCGCTGAAAAGTCTCAATTATAAATCTCAGTATGAGCCATTCATAGGCGATATTTTAAACATGCTATCCCACACACCTGATGACCACACCATACGCCTCTGTTGGGTCCCGAGTCATGTCGGGATCCCAGGCAATGAAAGGGCAGACCAACTAGCTGCAACAGCAAAAAAGATGCGCGAGTCAAAACCAACATACCTGCCAGAGATGGGATTGAAGCTGTTCGCCGGGCCATCATCTTTCACTGGCAGCAGGAATGGAAATTACAACAAAACAACAAACTTCACCTAATTAAACCTGTTCTTGGTGAATGGAAGACCTGTCTTCATCAAGCGCGTTTTATCGAAGTAGTTATATGTCGACTACGAATAGGTCACACGCACATCACACATAATTACCTATTGGCAGGCGAAGAAGCCCCAACATGCGATAAGTGTCAGGAGCAAACTAACTGTAATGCACATTTTAATAGCTTGCCCACATATGGAAACATTAAGAGAAAAACATTTCCGTATGTTTTACAGGTTAAATATTCCCTTTCATCCAATGCTACTCTTGGGCGAGGACGCCCTAATACCTATAGCTGATGTGATCAGCTTTTTAAATGAAGCACAACTTCTGAACAAGGTCTAACTACACTAAACTATGCTACCGCTAGACATGGCAAAACTTGACTGATGTGACTTGTAGCACAGCCTCTTCGGAGAGGCAAATGCTGCAGCTGGAATTACAACGAGGCACTTGCCTCCCTGCCCTTAGGTATAAGGACACGGGTATGTTATTAGTGCTAGGTAAAAGCCGTCACAGTTTAACATAACCTCATGCACCAACCATACACATTGATCACCCCGAGCATCACACACATAATCTTAGAAGAGATATATACTTCACGCGTTTACAGAGCCAATCTTTTAGGCCTTTATACAGCCACGCTTCATCGCTCATCATATTCATATGTCATCGCCGTTAAGACATTTCAGAGTCATTGTCATAGCCCTGTTTGCTGTAAGCATTCTCACCATGAGTCTGGCGCAGCATAGCCTTAGTTGCTCTTGCGCCACAAAACCCAACATAACTAACTTGATCACCACAGCAAACGGCTATATTATTCCAATCGTAAAGAAAGTTAGAATCCTCGGTATGTTCCTGGAGGAGGATAGCAGTAATGCCTACACGTTAGAACGCATCGCAGCCAAAGCTGATTCCATGAGAAAATCACGAGGGTGGCCAACAAACGAGGGGGTTATCTGAGGCGAACCTTCATAGACTCTTTCATGCCTTCCAAGTGAGCTAAATCAACTACATCGCCCTGTCCGACAAGTAGAGCAGGAGGGATGAAGCTTGATTAATGATGATGATATATGGTGTTTTTTGGCGCAAGGGCCATTTGATGGCCAAAGAGCGCCAGTTCATAGGATAAGGAATGTGGACAATTATTGTGATTACAGGCTGTATAAAGGGCCATAAATTTCTCGCGGTAAGGCGGGTAAAAGCATACAAGTAATAAAATCATGGCTATGCCGTGAAAGGTGTGTGTGGTGCGAATAGATGACAAAAGTTGGTGATAATAAAAACGATGGTGGACATGTATGGCATTAGCACAAGTGCCTCACTCGTTCGTACCCTTGAGTCCAAGGGCCGTGAGGCAAGTGCTTTGTTGTGTAGCCACCGCAGCGAAAAACTCTCTAGAGAGGTGGTGCTACGGAATGCCCGGGTATACGATATGAAAATTATGAATTTCTTTTAAAAACCCTAACAATGATTTATAACTAAAAAGCGGTTCCCTACCAACGAACATTGCAGGGTGTAAAGGTATATGTTGTCGGTAGGGTAACGGAAAATGCTGTTTTCTTAGAGATTCTAAGTGTTTGCACTGAATTAACATGTGAAGGACTGTTAATATGCTTCACCACATCTGTCACACAATGGTGGATCGCCACCGGACACAAGATATGTGTTTGTCGTGTATGTGTGTCCTATCCTGAGTCTCGTTAGTATTACCTCTGTATGACGCGATTTTGATACTGGCAGCCAATGACCAAGGTGTGGCTTAATAATGTGTAGTTTGTTTTGTGTGTGTGTATCCCCCTTGCTCTGCCAGTATACCCTGAGGTTTCGTTTGAGAGACCGCTTAAGATCAAGGGCCAGGATTGATATGGGGGTAGGGGCAGTGCTTTTGTGGACGGATGCAGCGAGGGAAAAAGCTTGATTAAAATAAATATTTCGCAAGAGCATGAAAAAGGTACTGGGTCTCCCACATAGCACCAGTAAAGAACATCAATTGGCGCTGGGTGTCCACAACACCTTTGAAGAAATAGTAGAGGAACAACAGGTCACCCAAGTTGCAAGACTGCCTTCCATGGAGGCTGGCAGACAGTTACTAGCGCATGTTGGTATACGGTATCCCATCGCTGGACAAAGGGAGTGTGCGCCCCCTATCAAAGTCAGAGAAGTGTATACTGTATCTCAGGTTCCTAGAAACATGCACCCCATATACAACTATGGCAGACGCAGCTTCCAATCACTTTGTTTCAGCAGCTATGTCGTTACGGGGAGAGCTGCGACATCACTTACTCTCAAAATTCGGATGCCGACAAAGCCAAACAGGTGGCAGTGGCCATGGCCACTACGAACCGTTCTATTATTTACATAAACTCGCGAGCCGCCACTAGAGCATTTATGAAAGGCTCGGTGTGCAAAGAAGCCACTCGCGTTCTCTCTGCTGCATCATGGACAGGCAAAAAGCACATAATTTGGTTCCCTTGTCACGTGGGCAGTGATGCTCACGAAACCATCCCAAACGCCAACGAACTTGCATACTCCCAGGCACGAGGTCTCACTCACCGCGCTGGAAGTGGGCACTTGGAGGCTGAGGGAGGGCAGTGGCAAAGGGACCCTCTTCTCACTTTAACGAGGTCGGTAAGCACTATCAGCTGGGGCATCCGAAGTTTTCCACTTCCACACCCACACCTAAACATACCCCAGGCAATCACCCTGCGATTGTTACAAACGAACACGTATCCATGCCCGTTTATTTGGTCAAAATTCATAGACAGAATAGACCCACGTTGTACGCGCTGTGGTCATCCGAGGTGCACCCTCCAGCACATGCTGTGGCAGTGTCACGACTTGCACAGGGGCTCAGGGTCTCCCTCCACTGAGGAAGACTGACTCTAGCTCATCACCAGCATCGCAAAGGACCAGCAGCTAAGGGCTGTCCAGAGAGCCCGCGAAGTCGCCGAGAGCCTGAACCTCCCGGCGCCATTGTGGGTGGGGTCCCCAGACGGTACCCCCTGACGAGTGCAGTCTCGTCTTCTCATGACCAAATAAAGTTCCTTGACTGACTGAGTCATGCAGGTATTGCTGTTAAATGTAAAATTGGGCGCTGTATTTATTCGAGAGTAATAAATATAGACGGCGAGTTTTCAAGCTATTGGCACTGAAAAAATTGTACAAATTCAGAAATCAGTTTCATCAAATCTTATTGCTAAATCGCGGCCAACAGCTTCTAAGATTCTGGTTCCCGAATATTGTTGCAGAAGCTTGCAATGCTTTATTGGGATGGCGTGTGGTTCAAAGTGGGTGCCTCGTATGTTTTTGTTGTTTTTTTCATTGGACAGCCTGTGATGCTTGAGTGAGGGGTACTGCCATATTATCCAACCAGAATCTTTGAAACTGACTACCATAATTTGGCAGCACACAATAGTAATTTAGTGGCACCAATTTCTGACATCGTAGGAATAATCGTCCCAGTGTGAACAGCCTAAAAAACCTACATTAGTTGTATTTGAATTCAAATTCAATTTCAATAATATGGGTCATCTGCAAAGGATACTTGAAAGTACATACCATCATGTATGTGTTGTAGTATAATTGAATTTGCTTTCAACGCACTATGCACGAGCACAATTCAAGTATGGTTTTGACGCATTTGCATTGTGGAAATTGCTTTTTCTCTCATAAGGTTGCAACTGTGTTCGCCAAGAACGTCAAGAAAAGTTTTGCTTGTAACATCTCTAGTTGTGCACATCCTGCTTGTTTTAAGATACATTGTTCCGAATCATTTTATATACACTGACAAATTCAGTTTTTCTCCCCGCAGGGGCGCCTGCGCAAGTAGGCGTTTGGTGTGTAGCGACACCACGGACCCGAGCTAACGGGGGAGTTTCTACTCCCTCCCACGCCTAGCCGTGCGTGGCTTTGCCGTGTCCGGGGAAAAGGGGATCCTGGGGGTTGAGCCGACGCTGGGTGATTGGACCTTTAAGGCCCCCCGGCAGAGGCAACACACCCCTTTGGCCCCGGCTTCACGTAGACGGCACCCCTGGGCTGACCCACCCAGGGGAAATCGGCAGTCGCCTTTTCCTATCTCTCTCTCCCTACATCTTCGTCTTTATCTCTTACTGTTTATCTGTCCTGTCTTCTACTCTCTTCCGTTTACTTCCAAACTTCCTGGCGGCTAGGGTTAACCCTGTGCAAATAGCCTACCTTGGTCTAGGCGCATTGGGTTATAGTGGCGTTGTACGGCTGGCGTCTGCAGGTTTCAGCATCTGTAAACCTGCAGCGTCCCCTCGTTGGGCTCCGTGGTGGGTGGCCGCCAACGCTACTGAACAACATACAATTAGCATGCACAAAGCATTCCCTTTAATAAGTGATCGTGCCTCCTCAAAGCGGGTACGCACCGAAGATATCAACTTTTTCATGCGGCCAAGACAAACCTTTCCTCGATTCCATGTTATACACTGTGAAAAAACTAACAAGCAAGCCAGAACAGTATCCCCCTTCGTAGTGGCTAGGTCCTTAACCGAAACTCTCGGTGCCGGGTACAAGGTTACCAAAATGGCCAGTGGAGATCTACTCCTTGAAATACGTGAACAAAACCAATTCGATAAACTGAACACCCTCACAACATTTGGAGACACACCCATCAGTATTACGCCACACAGGTCCATGAACTCATCTCGCGGGGGTCGTATCAGACGTAGATTTGCTTGAGCTGACGGAAGCTGAACTTCTGGAAGGATGGAAGAGCCAGAACGTGACAAACGTACAGCGTATTAAGATCAGAAGAGATCAAAAGGAAATCCCAACCAAACACTTAGTACTGACCTTTGCTTCGAGCGATTTGCCGGAAACTATTCAGACTGGGTACACAAAGACATCCGTGAGACCATATATTCCCAACCCCCGCCGTTGCTTCCAATGCCAGAAATATGGCCATGGCTCCAAAACGTGTCGTGGTCGCCAGACTTGTGCACAATGTGGAGTTCTAGGCCACGTGTCTGAGAACTGCAAACAACCACCACACTGTGTAAACTGCGAAGGAAACCATGCCGCATATTCACGCTCCTGCACATACTGGAAAAAAGAAAAAGAAATAATTACGTTGAAGGTGAAGGAAAACATTACATTTAAGGAAGCACGGCGAAGAGTCGCTCCATTCTATGGAGCTACATACGCTGATGCGGCGCGTCAGGGGGCACCGCCGCACCAGCCCTCGCCACTCCCTCGGCCCGCGCATACCGAGCCGGTGGTTGTGGCACCTGCCCCCAAGGCGGCTGTAGCCCAGGCTACACCGCCTACTCCCAAACAGAGACCGGAGACTCCAGAGTCCTCCAGTCTCAAGGCCTCACCTCCCCAGGTGAGGCCCGAAATTCGAACTAGCAGCCCGCACGTGCGGGCATCCAGTGCCTCCGAGGAGGCAATGGATACGTCGGCACCCTTGGTGCCGAAAGAGCGGCGTGGCTCCCTGGAGCGCGTCAAGAAAACCAAAAAGCAAATAACAGGGCCTGCTGACGGCCCTGTTAAGTGAACTCAAATTCCCCGTCTAAACAGCCACTCGCTTTTCGTACACACAGCATTACTTTACATTCACCATGAACACTCAAATTATACAATGGAACGTCAGGGGCCTTTTCAGAAACCTTGACGACATCCAAGAACTCTTACACGAATACTCACCAAAAGTGCTGTGTGTACAAGAAACACACCTTAATTCAAAGCACACAAATTTTCTCCGTAAATACGTTATATTCCGAAAGGACCGTGTTGATGCTATGACATCATCCGGAGGTGTTGCCATCATTGTGAATCAAGGAATTGCATGCACACACTTACAACTCCAAACATCCCTTGAGGCAGTGGCTGTTCGAGCAGTTCTTTTTGATAAACTGATCACAATCTGCACTATCTACATTCCTCCTAGCTATCAGCTGCAAAAACGTGATTTACACTCTTTAATTGATGAACTTCCGGAGCCCTATGTTCTCCTTGGAGACTTCAATGCGCATAGCAGGCTATGGGGTGACTCTCGGTATGACGCGCGAGGTCGACTGATTGAAGAGTTCCTTCTCTCCTCAAGCGCGTGTCTTCTAAATCGAAAAGAATCAACGTATTATAATCTCGCCAATAACACCTACTCCTCCATAGACCTAAGCATAGTATCCCCATCTCTTGTGCCCCTACTCCAGTGGAAAGTCATCAGTAATCTGTACGGAAGTGACCACTTCCCCATAGTTTTGAGCACAAATACAGTAACTGAGTGTCCATCACGTGTTCCCAAGTGGCTCATAAACAGAGCCGACTGGGAACACTTTTATACCATCGCTCGTCTAGGTTGGAATGACATAAGTACTTTGAACATTGATGTTGCTGTCAACTACTTCACAGCATTTTTGATTGATGCTGCAACAAAATGCATCCCACAAACAAATGGACACCCTGGAAAACGGCGTGTGCCATGGTGGAACTCTGAATGCCGAAACGCGCGCAAACAGCAAAACAGAGCTTGGAGGCTGCTTCGGAACTCACCGACAGCCGAAAATCTTGACACCTTCAAGAAAATAAAGTCTCAAGGCAGGCGAACGCGTCGGCAGGCAAGAAGAGAAAGTTGGCAGAAGTTTTTGTCAGGGATCAATTCATACACACAGGAAGCTAAAGTGTGGAACATGGTCGGTAGGATAGCAGGAAAACAAGTACACACACTTCCACTCGTAAACACTCAGGGTGACACCTTGGAAGATCAGGCAAACTTCCTCGGTGCACACTTCGAACAGGTGTCCAGCTCATCCCACTATACTGACACTTTCCAAAAATACAGAACAAGAATAGAAAAGCAGAAACTCGAACACAAATGCACTGGATACGAGGCATACAATCAAGCGTTCAGTCTAGCTGAGCTCCGAACATCCCTAAACTCCTGCAGTACTTCTGCCCCAGGTTCTGACCGTGTCGTTTATGAAATGTTAAAAAACCTACCGATCGAAACGCGAAAAACCTTACTTTGTTTGTACAATGCTATCTGGTTTTCTGGCACTATCCCTAACTCCTGGAAAGAGGCTATTATAATTCCCATTTTGAAAGAGGGCAAGGACCCTTCCTTACCTTCCAGTTATAGGCCTATTGCACTCACAAGCTGCTTGTGCAAAATCTTTGAAAAAATGATAAACTGCAGACTTGTACATTTTCTTGAAACAAACAATTTGCTCGATCCATTTCAGTGCGGGTTTCGAGAAAGTAGATCCACCACAGACCACCTTGTTCGTATCGAGGCACAGATCAGGGACGCCTTCGTCCATAAACAATATTTTCTCTCTGTATTCCTCGATATCGAAAAGGCTTATGATACAACATGGCGTTTCGGAATTCTAAGAGACCTGTCCCACCTTGGCGTGCGCGGAAAAATGTTTCACATAATCGAAAGTTACCTGTCAAACCGGACATTCCGTGTCCGAGTGGGCACGGTTCTTTCCCAAACATTCGTCCAGGAAACAGGCGTGCCACAAGGTGGTGTACTTAGCTGCACACTTTTTCTCATCAAGATGAATTCCTTGCACTTGTCCATCCCTCGCAATATGTTCTATTGTACATATGTCGACGACGTTCAGCTTGGCTTCAAGTCATGCAACTTGGCCATGTGTGAGCGGCAGGTTCAGCTTGGTTTAAATAAGGTCTCCAAATGGGCAGATGAAAACGGATTTCGACTTAACCCACAAAAAAGCACATGTGTCTTGTTCTCTCGAAAGAGAGGCATGCACTCGGAACCCGACATTCAACTGAACGGGCAACAACTGTCCGTCAAAGCCGAGCATAAATTCTTAGGCTTAATCTTGGACAACAAGTTGACCTTCGTACCCCACATAAAGTATTTAAAAACAAAATGTTTAAAAGCCATGAATGTTATAAAAGTGTTGTCACGTACTACGTGGGGTAGTGACAGGAAATGCCTCATGAACCTGTATAGAAGCCTTATTCGCACCCGCTTAGATTATGGGGCCATTGTTTATCAGTCAGCGACTCAAAGTGCTTTGAAGATGCTGGATCCCGTGCACCATTCGGGCATCCGCCTTTCTACAGGTGCTTTTCGCACCAGCCCCGTAGAAAGCCTTTACGTTGAGTCAAATGAGTGGTCCCTTCATCTGCAAAGAACCTACATGTCCTTTATATATTTCCTTAAGGTGAAAGCAGACAAGAGGCACCCCTCATACTCTACTATTAATGACTTATCGAGCTCCATTCTTTTTCAAAACAGGCCTTCAATGAGGCAGCCCTTCTCAGTTCGCCTGAAGGGTCTAGCTGAGGACACTGGAGTGTCACTCGAACACAGTTTAATGGCTCCTGTTGCATACCCGCCACCGTGGCAGTGGCAGACTATAGATTGCGATGTGTCTTTTTTAGAAGTTACAAAACATGCGCCTATTGCCCATATTCGAACATACTTCTTGGAACTTCAATACAAATACACACGTCCTGAGTTTTTCACAGATGCCTCTAAGTCTAACTCTTCTGTGTCCTACGCTGCTGTTGGCCCTTCCTTTTCGGATGCTGGCCCTCTACATCCAGGCACAAGTATCTTCACAGCGGAAGCTTACGCGATACTTGTGGCAGCTAAACACATCAAACAATCACAAATACAAAAAGCAGTAATTTATACAGACTCCCTCAGTGTGGTAACGGCTCTGCACAGTCTTAAAAAACAAAAAAACCCTGTCCTCGTTTCACTTTACTCCATTTTATGCACCCTCTACACACTCAACAGACATGTTGTTGTGTGCTGGGTGCCAGGGCACCGTGAGATTCAAGGCAACGTGATGGCGGATCAGCTTGCTGCATCCGCCCACGAAAGCACCGCCGTTACATCCATATCAATCCCGGCCCTTGATCTTAAGCCGTCTCTCAAACGAAAACTCAGGGACTACTGGCAGAGCAAGTGGGATACACACACACAAAACAAACTACACGTTATCAAGCCACACCTTGGCCATTGGCCACCAGTATCAAAATCGCGTCTAACAGAGGTAACACTAACAAGACTCAGGATAGGACACACATACACGACACACACACACCTTTTGTCTGGTGGCAATCCACCATTGTGTGACAGATGTGGGGAATACTTAACCGTCCTTCACATGTTAATTCAGTGTAAACACTTAGAAACTCTTAGAAAACAACATTTTCCAATACTCTACCGACAACATATACCTTTACACCCTGCAATGTTTGTCGGTAGGGAACCACTTTTTAGTCATAAGTCATTGTTAGCATTTTTAAAAGAAATTCACAGCTTTCATGTCATATACCCGGGCATACCGTAGCATGACCTCTCCAGAGAGGTTTTTGCTGCGGTGGCTACACAAAAAAAAGCACATGCCTCACGGCCCTTGGACGCAAGGGTTTGAACGAGTGAGGCACTTGTGCTATTGCCATACATATCCACCATCGTCTTTTATTATCACCATCTTTTGTCATCTGTTCACATCACACACACCTTTCACGGCATGGTCATGATTTTATTACCTGTATGTTTTTACCCGCCTTACTGCGAGGAATTTTATGGCCCTTATACAGCCGCTTATCACAATCATTGTCCATATTTTTTAGTAAGATGAACTGGCGCTCTTTGGCCGTGAATCGGCCCTTGCGCCATAAACCATCAAATATCATCATCAAATTCAGTTTTTCTAAGAGACACATGCCACTAAATAGTTTTTTCGGTGTTTCCATCGCAGCCTATGCATGCACCCTGTACGAACTGAGTGTGAAAGAATTCCATACAAGCCTGTAATCAATGGTGACTTGTGGAAAAAGTTGGCTACTGAATGTGCAGCAGCTGCGCATGGCTTCTGTTTCCTATGAATAGGGACTTCACTGAGGCACCTGGTTGCTGTATTCAAGTAGCTTGCTGTTCAGTATGTTCAATATTAAGCCTATTGTTTTTTTTTATTTAAAAAGTCAGTGCTGTAACTGTTGTGTGTGTAAAACCAAATTTGTAGTTCCCCGCAGGGGCGCCTGTGCAAGCAGGCGTTTGGTGTGTAGCGACACCACGGACCCGAGCTAACGGGGGAGTTTCTACTCCCTCCCACGCCTAGCCGTGCGTGGCTTTGCCGTGTCCGGGGAAAAGGGGATCCTGGGGGTTGAGCCGACGCTGGGTGATTGGACCTTTAAGGCCCCCCGGCAGAGGTAACACACCCCTTTGGCCCCGGCTTCACGTAGACGGCACCCCTGGGCTGACCCACCCAGGGGAAATCGGTAGTCGCCTTTTCCTATTTCTCTCTCTCTCTCTCTACATCTTAGTCTTTTCTCGTCTTTAAATCTATCCTGTCTTCTTCTCTCTTCCATTTACTTCCGATTTTTCCTGGCGGCAAGGGTTAACCCTGTGTGGCTATCCTACCTTGGATACACCATATTCGGTTATAGTGGTGGCGTACAGCTGGCGTCTGCGGGGCCTGTACTTACAGACCCTCCAGCGTCCCCTTGTAGGACTCCATGGTGGGTGGCTGGCGCCGCTGCCGAAAGTAAGCATTTACATATGGCTTGTTCCTTCCCCCCACTCCCTGATCGCCCTCAGAAAAGAGGGCGCACCGATGAAGTTTTCCAGTTTTTTGGTAACCAGAAAGTATCTTTTCCCCGATTTCATGTTATTCACGCTGACACACCCGGTAAATCAGTGCGAACACTTTCACCTTTTCTAGTATCAAAGTCTTTGACGGAAATCTTTGGCCCAGGATATAAAGCTTCGAGAATGGCAAGTGGTGACCTCCTGTTGGAGCTCCGCTACCAGAAACAATATGAAAAATTGCCTAACCTTGTGAAATTCGGAGATAACAAATTAATAGTAACCCCACACAGAACCATGAACACCACCCGTGGCGTTGTCTCAGATGATGACCTGTTAGGGCTGACAGAGGCTGAACTCCTGGAGGGTTTCAGCGAACAGAATGTCATAAACGTAAAACGAATCAGCATGAGGCGTGATGGCAAAGAAGTCCACACTAAACACCTGATACTTACCTTCAATTCAAGTGTACTGCCCGACTCCGTTGAGGCTGGGTATATCAAGCTTCGAGTTAGGCCATATATACCAAACCCCCTCCGATGTTTTAAATGCCAACGATTCGGCCACAGTTCACAGAAATGCCGAGGCCGCCTAACTTGCGCGAAATGCAGTGCTGAAGAGCACACATCAGATGCCTGTGAAAACTCTCTTCACTGTGCGAACTGTAATGGGGAACATGCCGCATACTCGCGGTCATGCCCGTGCTGGAAAAAGGAAAAGGAAATTGTCACAATTAAGGTAAAACAAAATATTTCATTTAAGGAGGCACGAAGGCAGGTGTCCTGCCTACCAGAAACTAGCTTTGCCGAAGTGGCGCGTCAGGGGGCAGCGCCACGACGGCCCCTGGCGCCTGTCTGGCACACGCGTAGTGAGCCAGCGGTGACGCCATTCGCCCCCTCGGCGGTTGCAGCCAGTGCTGCTCCGCCATCTAAGAAAGACCCACCAACCTCTGGGCTGGGGGCCCCGAAGGTCTCGTCTTTTGAGGCGAGGCCCTCAAAACAAATGCAGCGCTCGCAAGAGCGCCTGTCCAGCGCCTCGCAAGAGGCAATGGACACAACACCGAGCGTGAGGGCGCAGTCAGCGCCTAAGGATCGGCGCGACTCCGTCGACCGATCTAAAAAAGAAAAATCTCGTGTCATGGCCCCTGGAAAGGGTCCGTGAGCTAACATTCCATCCTTGAACACACAGCACAAAACATCTAAAATGGATACACAGATCTTACAGTGGAATGTGAGAGGACTTCTCCATAACCTGGATGATATTAGAGAACTTCTTAATAAACATACTCCAAAGGTGCTGTGTGTTCAGGAGACACATCTCAAGTCCACACAAACAAACTTTCTAAAGCATTATGCCATCTTCCGCAAAGACCGTGACGACGCTGCTGTTTCGTCAGGCGGTGTCGCTATAGTAGTTGATAAAGGTGTTGCCTGTAAGCAATTAAACCTCCGAACTTCTCTTGAGGCAGTTGCTGTCCGAGCAGTGCTGTTCGGGAAGCTACTAACAATTACCTCTATTTACATTCCCCCGTGCTATCAACTTTCAAAGACACAATTTCAAAGCTTCATTGATGAACTTCCTCCGCCATATATAGTCGTTGGTGATCTAAATGCACATAATCCCCTTTGGGGCGACTCCCGTTTAGATGCACGAGGACGCCTAATAGAACACTTTCTGTTTTCGTCAGGTGCATGTCTACTAAACAAAAAAGAACCAACGTATTATAGCACTGCACATAACACATACTCTTCTATTGACCTGAGTATTGTCTCGAGTGCTATAATTCCATACCTGGAGTGGTTCGTTCTCAAGAACCCTTTTGGGAGTGACCACTTCCCGATTATGTTAAAGTTAACAAAAGAAGATACACGCTCGCCTGACTTTCCTCGCTGGAACACCAATTCAGCCAACTGGGAATTATTTCGAGAAATTACATTTTTAGACGGAGATGAGATTGCTGATTTTAATATAGACAATGCTGTAGCATACCTAACAAGTTTTATTATTGACGCTGCAGTGAAATGTATCAAGCAGACCAACGGAATGACCAATAAACGTCGCATCCCATGGTGGAACGACGATTGTCGGAAAGCACGCAATAGACAAAATAAAGCTTGGAGACTACTCCGAAATTACCCGACGGCTGAAAACCTCAACAATTTCAAACAGGTTAAGTCCCAAGCCAGAAGAACGCGTCGTCTTGCAAAGAAAGAAAGTTGGAATAGGTACATCTCCGGCATAAACTCTTACACCGATGAAACGAAGGTTTGGAATAGGGTAAAGAAGTTAATGGGTCGGGAGTCACACCCCCTACCCTTGGTAAGTAGCCAAGGGGAGAGCCTGGAGGAGCAGGCAGACTGCCTAGGCGAACACTTTGAATGCGTCTCGAGTGCATCGCACTACACAGAAACGTTCTTAAGATTCAAAGAACGCGAAGAGCGGCAACCCCTTAATACTAAACGTCCCTCCAGGGAGGCTTACAACTGCCCATTTTCATTAGCCGAACTTAAGGCATCTCTTGCGTACTGCAACAACTCGGCGCCAGGTGGCGATCGTATAACGTACGAAATGATCAAGTACCTTCACCCAGAAGCACTAAAAACGCTCCTAACCCTCTTCAATACCATGTGGGAAGCTGGATATATTCCATTGTCATGGAAAGAAGCGATAGTCATCCCGGTACTTAAACAAGGCAAAGACCCATCCTTGGCCGCCAGCTACAGGCCAATAGCGTTAACAAGCTGTTTGTGCAAACTATATGAGAAAATGTTAAACCGGCGCTTAACCCACTTCCTAGAAAGTAACAGTATACTAGACCCCCTTCAGTGTGGTTTCAGAGAGGGGAGGTCGACAACAGACCACCTTGTTCGCATAGAGACATACATCAGAGATGCATTTATTCATAGGCAGTTTGTACTTTCAGTATTCTTAGACCTGGAGAAAGCGTACGATACCACATGGCGATTCGGGATTCTACGCGATCTTGCCGCCATGGGCATCCATGGGAACATGCTCAGCACAATTAAAAGTTATCTGTCTAACAGAACCTTTCGCGTAAAAGTGGGAAATGCTCTCTCTAGATCATTTACCCAAGAGACTGGTGTTCCGCAAGGGGGCGTGCTTAGTTGCACACTCTTTCTTGTAAAAATGAACTCCCTGCAGTCAGTCATTCCAAGTACGATGTTTTATTCGGTGTATGTTGATGATGTGCAGATGAGTTTCAAATCGTGCAATATGTCTATCTGCGAACGACAAGTGCAGCTTGGAATGAATAAATTCTCTAAATGGGCGGATGAGAATGGTTTTAAAATAAACACCGAGAAAAGTACTTGCGTACTCTTCTCCAACAAACGAGGGGTAATGCCACTTCCAAATATTACGATCAAGGGAGACCAACTCTCTGTGAGAAGCGAGCATAAATTCCTAGGAACTACTTTAGATTCTAAGCTCACGTTTATTCCCCATATTAAACATGTAAAAATGAAATGTCTGAAAGCGATGAACCTCCTAAAGCTCCTATCACGTACAACATGGGGTAGTGATCGAAAGTGCCTCTTGAAGTTATACAAAAGCCTTGTCGGGTCGCGCCTTGATTATGCCTCTATAATTTATCATTCCGCAACGCCAAGTGCATTAAAAATCCTAGACCCCGTTCACCATTTGGGTATCCGACTTGCAACCGGTGCTTTCAGGACAAGCCCGATCCAGAGCCTCTATGTAGAGTCGAATCAGTGGTCACTTCACCTGCAGCGATCCTACAGCAGTTTCACATATTTTATAAAGGTGCGTGCAAACATCAAGCATCCATCTTATTCAACTATAAACGATACGACCGCTGCCACCCTCTTCCATAATCGACCCACAGTGAGAAAGCCGTTCTCCTTGCGTGTGAGAAACCTATGTGAGGAAATGGGTGTTCCGCTGCTGGAACTCTGTCCTACGCCCACAGCGATATTTTTACCGCCGTGGCAGTGGCAGCTTATACACTGTGACACCTCATTTGTTGAGATCACTAAACATGCACCAGAAGCACATATCAAAATGCATTTCCGAGAACTCCAGTCCAACTACTCATGCGTAGAGTTTTATACTGACGCTTCTAAGTCGCATGCAGGGGTGGCTTATGCAGCCGTCGGACCATCCTTCTCGGAATCCGGCGTGCTGCACCCGGAAACAAGTATATTTACGGCTGAGGGTTATGCATTATTGTCCGCTGTGAAGCATATACGGAAATCAAACATACGAAAATCAATTATATTCACAGACTCGTTAAGCGTCGTAAATGCATTAAGATCCCTTTTCAGATTCAGAAATCCGATAATAATTGAGCTATATTCCGTTCTGTGTACAGCGTATATGTCCAACCAGCATGTCACTATTTGCTGGGTACCTGGCCATAGAAGTATCGAGGGCAATGTGTTAGCTGACCAAATGGCCACGTCAATTATAATGCGCGCTATTAACCCCACCGCTACTGTCCCTGCAACAGATTTAAAACCCTTTCTACGAAAGAAACTGCGAAACCACTGGCAACGCTTGTGGGACACAGAAATAAATAATAAGCTTCATTTGATTAAGCCGCGGTTGGGTTACTGGTCCTCCGCTACAAGAACACGGCGAACTGATGTCCTATTCTGTCGCCTCAGAATAGGACACACTTATGGTACTCATAACTTTCTTTTGACGGGCGATGAGCCTCCTACTTGTGGTAGATGTGGTGAGAGGCTAACCGTCCTCCACGTCCTCCTGGAGTGTCCGGAAGCTGAAAGTGAGAGAAAGAAATACTTTGGTTTAGCATACCGCTATCATCTTCCCCTACATCCTATTATGTTCCTCGGCGAAGAGCCGCTTTTCGATGCAAAATCTGTTTTAAGCTTTTTAAAGGATGTAGTATTGAATGTTTTTAGCCCAACATTGAATGTTTTAGCCAAACAGGTTCATAGCGCATCCTCTGTTCAGAGGATACCGCTGTGATAGCAGCCTTTAATGAGCCCAGGCCTCCATGCTCTTGTTTTAAGGGTTCTGTCGAGGCACTGGTGCTCCATCCCAAGTTTTTATTTCACATACATATCACTTTTAAACCATTTTATGTTTCCATAGCACACATCAATTGTCATTGCCATAATCTTACTATATATATATATATATATTTTACGCACCTACAGCGACTGTTTTTTAGGCCCATTTACAGCCACATCATATCTCTTTTATCTACACTGCACATCGTACAATTCATTATCATCGTTCTGGCGCTCTTTGGCCACATCTGGCCCTTGCGCCAATAAACTCCACTAATCATCATCATCATCAAATTTGTAGTTAGCTAAGTGGTCAGGGGAACAAAATGTGCAATAACAATTATCACTGTAAACCGTGCTCTTGTCAATAATGAAATTATTAGTGACTGCAGCAGGTGGCCATGCACATATTAAAAACTTGAGCCAGTCACATTTCTACATAGGTCCAAAGAATTCTGGCATGCCTGTGCTAAGATATCCCGCTAAAAAGTTTAGTTGTGGCTTGTATCATTATGCATACAGGACAGTGAGCACTAGCACACAGCTACTACTCCTTGAGGTGCCGCATATAATCTGACCATGGGTCCAAGTCATAGACAAGCATTGTAATGGTTAGCTCTTTACTACCGGCTGGTGATAGCAAGCACTGCCTGCTCGTCCCACCAGGGAGTAATGTTTTGCTGATCCTCACTGCCTTGCATGCGTAACCATGAAACGCACAATAAACTTTCCGAGTGGAATATCTCTGAGCATAGACATGCTCGAAGAATATTTCCAAGTGGGAGTGTGTAGAAACATGACTTATTGTAGGCACCAAGAAACCCACTTATTGTAAGCACCGAAATTTTGGTATTCTTAGTTCATTAGGCAGCTGACAGCATTATTGTCTTACTTTGTGTCCCACTGGACACATAACTTATCTGGAGAGGCAGTTTTCTGTTTTTAGAACTGAATTTTATTACAAGCACAAAGCACGTCTCTGAATGTGTCAGTGCTGCTTTTTAAGGTTTTATGTCATGTTTTTCTTTGTGTAATCTGCAGTTAGTCCTTTAAAATTGAACTTTTTGCATTGCAATAAGGCTGTAGCAGATGTATGATTTTATTTTCACTGTAATATTGACTGAATATTTTGTTTTAATGTATTTGTAACCTTATTCATTGTCTTCTTGAGATTATTGACATAAGTGCAACCAAGTGATTTTCTACTGCCATACTTAATCATACATAACTTTGAATATATCTAACCATGTGTGATATCTTACGGTGATACCTAACCATGTTTAACATTGATGATATATGGTGTTTTTTGGCGAAGGGCCATTCGATAACCAAAGAGCGCCAGTTCATGGGACATGGAATGTGGAAAATGATTGTGATTAGCGGCTGTATAAAGGCCATAAAATTCCTCGCAGTAAGGCGGGTAAAAACATACAAGTAATAAAATCATGACCATGCAGTGAAAGGTGTGGGTGGTGTGAATAGGTGACAAAAGTTGATGACAATGAAAAACGATGGTGGACATGTATGGCTTTAGCACAAGTACCTCACTCGTTCATACCCTTGCGTCCAAGGGCCGTGAGGCAAGTGCTTTCCTGTGTAGCCACCGCAGCAAAAACCTCTCTGGAGAGGTTGTGCTACGGAATGCCCGGGTATATGATATGAAAATTATTGATTTCTTTTAAAAACGCTAACAATGATTTCTTACTAAAAAGCGGTTCCCTACCAACGAACATTGCAGGGTGTAAAGGTATATGTTGTCGGTAGGTTAATGGAAAGTGTTGTCTTCTTAGAGTGTCTAACTGTTTACATTGAATTAAAACGTGAAGAACTGTTAATGCCTCACCACATTTATCACACAATGGTGGGTCACCACCGGACAGAAGATGTGTGTGTGTCGTGTATGTGTGTCTTATCCTGAGTATAGTTAGTGTTACCTCTGTTAGGCGTGATTTTGATACTGGTGGCCAATGGCCAGGGTGTGGCTTGATAACGTGTAGTTTGTTTTGTGTGTGTGTATCCCACTTGCTTTTGCAGTAGTCCCTGAGGTTTCGTTTGAGAGACGGCTTAAGATCAAGGGCCAAGATTGATATGGATGTAATGGCGGTGCTCTCATGGACGGATGCAGCGAGCTGATCCGCCCTCACGTTGCCTTGTATCTCACGGTGCCCTGGCACCCAGCACACTACAACATGTTGTTTGAGTGTGTAGAGTGTGCACAAAATGGAGTAAAGTGAGACAAGGACCGGGTTTTTTTTGTTTTATAATACTGTGCAGAGCCGTTACCACACTGAGGGAGTCTGTATAAATTACTGCTTTTTGTATTTGTTATTGTTTGGGGTGTTTAGCTGCCACAAGTATCGCGTAAGCTTCCGCTGTGAAGATACTTGTGCGTGGACGTAGAGGGCCAGCATCCGAAAAAGATGGGCCGACAGCAGCGTAGGACACAAAGGAGTTAATCTTGGAGGCATCTGTGAAGAACTCAGTACGTGTGTATTTGTTCTGAATTTCCAAAAAGTATGGTCGGATATGGGCAATAGGTGCATGTTTTGTAACTTCTAGAAAAGACACATCGCAGTCTATAGTATGCCACTGCCACGGTGGCGGGTGTGCTACAGGAGCCAATAAACTGTGTTCAAGTGACACTGCAGTTTCTTCAGCTAGCCCCGCAGGGGCGCCTGTGCAAGCAGGCGTTTGGTGTGTAGCGACACCACGGACCCGAGCTAACGGGGGAGTTTCTACTCCCTCCCACGCCTAGCCGTGCGTGGCTTTGCCGTGTCCGGGGAAAAGGGGATCCTGGGGGTTGAGCCGACGCTGGGTGATTGGACCTTTAAGGCCCCCCGGCAGAGGTAACACACCCCTTTGGCCCCGGCTTCACGTAGACGGCACCCCTGGGCTGACCCACCCAGGGGAAATCGGTAGTCGCCTTTTCCTATTTCTCTCTCTCTCTCTACATCTTAGTCTTTTCTCGTCTTTAAATCTATCCTGTCTTCTTCTCTCTTCCATTTACTTCCGATTTTTCCTGGCGGCAAGGGTTAACCCTGTGTGGCTATCCTACCTTGGATACACCATATTCGGTTATAGTGGTGGCGTACAGCTGGCGTCTGCGGGGCCTGTACTTACAGACCCTCCAGCGTCCCCTTGTAGGACTCCATGGTGGGTGGCTGGCGCCGCTGCCGAAAGTAAGCATTTACATATGGCTTGTTCCTTCCCCCCACTCCCTGATCGCCCTCAGAAAAGAGGGCGCACCGATGAAGTTTTCCAGTTTTTTGGTAACCAGAAAGTATCTTTTCCCCGATTTCATGTTATTCACGCTGACACACCCGGTAAATCAGTGCGAACACTTTCACCTTTTCTAGTATCAAAGTCTTTGACGGAAATCTTTGGCCCAGGATATAAAGCTTCGAGAATGGCAAGTGGTGACCTCCTGTTGGAGCTCCGCTACCAGAAACAATATGAAAAATTGCCTAACCTTGTGAAATTCGGAGATAACAAATTAATAGTAACCCCACACAGAACCATGAACACCACCCGTGGCGTTGTCTCAGATGATGACCTGTTAGGGCTGACAGAGGCTGAACTCCTGGAGGGTTTCAGCGAACAGAATGTCATAAACGTAAAACGAATCAGCATGAGGCGTGATGGCAAAGAAGTCCACACTAAACACCTGATACTTACCTTCAATTCAAGTGTACTGCCCGACTCCGTTGAGGCTGGGTATATCAAGCTTCGAGTTAGGCCATATATACCAAACCCCCTCCGATGTTTTAAATGCCAACGATTCGGCCACAGTTCACAGAAATGCCGAGGCCGCCTAACTTGCGCGAAATGCAGTGCTGAAGAGCACACATCAGATGCCTGTGAAAACTCTCTTCACTGTGCGAACTGTAATGGGGAACATGCCGCATACTCGCGGTCATGCCCGTGCTGGAAAAAGGAAAAGGAAATTGTCACAATTAAGGTAAAACAAAATATTTCATTTAAGGAGGCACGAAGGCAGGTGTCCTGCCTACCAGAAACTAGCTTTGCCGAAGTGGCGCGTCAGGGGGCAGCGCCACGACGGCCCCTGGCGCCTGTCTGGCACACGCGTAGTGAGCCAGCGGTGGACGCCATTCGCCCCCTCGGCGGTTGCAGCCAGTGCTGCTCCGCCATCTAAGAAAGACCCACCAACCTCTGGGCTGGGGGCCCCGAAGGTCTCGTCTTTTGAGGCGAGGCCCTCAAAACAAATGCAGCGCTCGCAAGAGCGCCTGTCCAGCGCCTCGCAAGAGGCAATGGACACAACACCGAGCGTGAGGGCGCAGTCAGCGCCTAAGGATCGGCGCGACTCCGTCGACCGATCTAAAAAAGAAAAATCTCGTGTCATGGCCCCTGGAAAGGGTCCGTGAGCTAACATTCCATCCTTGAACACACAGCACAAAACATCTAAAATGGATACACAGATCTTACAGTGGAATGTGAGAGGACTTCTCCATAACCTGGATGATATTAGAGAACTTCTTAATAAACATACTCCAAAGGTGCTGTGTGTTCAGGAGACACATCTCAAGTCCACACAAACAAACTTTCTAAAGCATTATGCCATCTTCCGCAAAGACCGTGACGACGCTGCTGTTTCGTCAGGCGGTGTCGCTATAGTAGTTGATAAAGGTGTTGCCTGTAAGCAATTAAACCTCCGAACTTCTCTTGAGGCAGTTGCTGTCCGAGCAGTGCTGTTCGGGAAGCTACTAACAATTACCTCTATTTACATTCCCCCGTGCTATCAACTTTCAAAGACACAATTTCAAAGCTTCATTGATGAACTTCCTCCGCCATATATAGTCGTTGGTGATCTAAATGCACATAATCCCCTTTGGGGCGACTCCCGTTTAGATGCACGAGGACGCCTAATAGAACACTTTCTGTTTTCGTCAGGTGCATGTCTACTAAACAAAAAAGAACCAACGTATTATAGCACTGCACATAACACATACTCTTCTATTGACCTGAGTATTGTCTCGAGTGCTATAATTCCATACCTGGAGTGGTTCGTTCTCAAGAACCCTTTTGGGAGTGACCACTTCCCGATTATGTTAAAGTTAACAAAAGAAGATACACGCTCGCCTGACTTTCCTCGCTGGAACACCAATTCAGCCAACTGGGAATTATTTCGAGAAATTACATTTTAGACGGAGATGAGATTGCTGATTTTAATATAGACAATGCTGTAGCATACCTAACAAGTTTTATTATTGACGCTGCAGTGAAATGTATCAAGCAGACCAACGGAATGACCAATAAACGTCGCATCCCATGGTGGAACGACGATTGTCGG
>WOVY01003433.1:0-26898 GCA_013436015.1 Rhipicephalus annulatus
CGAGAACATTCGACAGCTGACAGCGCATGCGCCGTCGCGCCGTCGCCATCTGTGTGCCGCGCGCGCGCTTCTCCTTCGAGAACATTCGACAGCTGACAGCGCTGCACCGTCGCGCTGTATATATACTCAAGGTCAGCGCTCGCTCGCTCAGTTGCCGCTCGTCCGTTGGTTCGTCGCAATAAATAAAACACCGCCCTTTCGCATACGTGCCGTACGTGTTCACTCATTAACACCACCCCATTTCACAACCACGTTAACCAATTTAGCCATCGACCCA
Source organism: Rhipicephalus annulatus (assembly GCA_013436015.1). NCBI lineage: Eukaryota > Metazoa > Arthropoda > Arachnida > Ixodida > Ixodidae > Rhipicephalus > Rhipicephalus annulatus. The sequence continues at coordinate 278 of WOVY01003433.1, forward strand.
AGTAAGTCGCAATTTAACACCCGTTAACCAATTACATGCTTCCGCATCCTCCTCAGTGTTCCCCCGAGGGAAGCTGCGGGCAATTTTTTTTATCGTTTTTTTTTCTAATAGAGTCCCGCTTCGCGCGAATCCTGCAATCGTTCCTCCACGATGATTATAACGGAGACGACTCTTCGCACACTGTCATAAGCGACGGAAGCCAGTGACGACTTAATCGCTTGTGAACGCAAAGCTACGCCCGTGTTTCATTCTGCTCTTATTTTGTCTCCGGCTCTCCCTCTTTTACGGTATCTAAAATCCGGCGTGGAGTGTCGCACTCTCGGAGCCTCAAACATTTCAGAGAGCAATGAGGCACAGAGGAAACGGCTAAGTGAACAATGGCTCGTGTAAGTGCACCGGGAAATTGCGACCACCGGACAAATGGACACATAGAGAATGTTAATGACCACTTACTGCGCGAAAAAGAAGAACCGAGAATGTGGGATCACCGCGTTCATGTTTTCATTAGTATTTTGGTTTTGCTTTGTGTCTGCCCCATTCTTATCTTGAAGGCTAAATTTGCTGTCGTAATTCAAACATATCGGTCATTCGTTTTGCTACGTAAATGAAAAGCATCAACATAGAAATTGGCTACATCTTGAGTAATACGAATAAGTCACGATCCAAGTAAATTGTTTGAAGCAAGCAAGCGCACCTCACAATAAATCGGGAATCGTTTAAAACAATGCGCGAAAACAATTTCCGAAATCGCACTACCGATGCATGTGAAAGTTTCTGGGCCCTCCCGTTTTACGTAATTATCCAGCGAGGCCTCCTAACTCTCCAATTTGAAAGAAACAACGCCACCTCGCATCAGCTGTGATTAATTCGAGCACTCTTCGAATCCTGTATCGGCACCTGCCACCACCATGCACTATATTGCCCGGACGTAGTCGAGGAGAATTATAAGGCTCATTAAAGTGCTATATTACTTCATAAATAGGCGACCGCGTTACTTAGGCTTCAAGAAACAAAATATAAAGCCGGGAGATGGGTTTCGCTTTGTTCTACAGTCAGGCTACAAATACTACCCGCCTACTAATTGCCTGCTTTGTAACGCCCGTCCCCCAGTTCACGAGGGAGCAATTGTTTGGCCTGGCTGAAATCGACGGCGAGGAAGGAAATAATTATCCGGAATACTGTTTCTGCAGCTTAGCTTCCGCGGACACTTACAGTTGTTCTCTCAAGCCGATTACTATGCTTTTTTTGTAAGCGCTTGTCGGTCGACGGTTACGAGCCTGATCGATCACTGACATCTGTGCGACGTGCGTGACCCCAGACGAGTATTTGATGAACGAAGGTGCAGGTCATGGCACTAGCATAATGCTATGGCAGAAAAAAGATACAACGCAGCATGCATTTGTTCGCCTTTGACCTTCCTTGTCTAGCTACGTTTGTAATCTTGATGCTCCGGATACCTGCTTCGCAATAACTCACATGGTACCTTGTGCGTTTATTTAAGACGCCTGGAAGTCCAAGTACATTTTTTTCTCAGCCCGTTGCATTGATCACCTTCCTATACTAGTCCAACCACTATGCTGGGAAGACCTACCGAGACCACTTGGAACACAAGGTGTTGCGCTGATAAGCTAAATAGGGATGGTTCGATTTCCGCCCTCGGCTGCCTCACTTAGAAAGGGGCGAAATGCGAAAAACACCCTTGAGTTTAAATTAAGGCATATGCTAAATAACCCAAATTGCCGAAACCAACATGTAGTCCTCTTTATGTCTCACTCACACTGTGCTTTTGTCACGTGAAACCCGAGAATCGTTGTTATTATCAATACTGACGAAGCAAAAATTGAATCAGAGCTCAGAATTGTGACTCAACCTTTAACCACACCTTGAATGTCGCGAATTTTTTTCAAAATTTAGTTTAGCGTTTAACATAACCTGCACCTCTCTCTTCCACCTTTATTATTTCCATTTGACAAGTTCTCGTATGCTAGCAAATAAACACTACGTAAAACTGACATATTTTATTTCCATGACGCGTATATTTCATAGCTTGCACGATTTCAAGGAATGTTTTCTGACGTCATTCTTAATTTGATATACGAAACATATAAACAGCGTAAACTGCCACGAATGCATCAAGACACCTTTAGCCCGCTGTTGTTTTGGTCAGCGCTAACACACTTTCCTTGAACGTTAACGTTGTAGTTAGTCACGACGAACCTTCGGTGGCTGTATCGTCCTGCGACTGGAATCATAGTTAACCACTTGAGCGTTCAGCAACATGTCCTCTCTCTCTCCCCTTTGTCTGGGTCAGTGCAGTCAAAAGAGGGCCATCCAGCACCGCACAAAAGCAATTAGAAACCACCGCATAGGACAGAGCATACATCGCAGCCCAATTTGCTACTTCCCCATTGTTTTCAGGAGTTTTTTGTGGTAGTGCTCATTTTTTCACAGCAATCTTTCGTCGTGTCTAGAGAGCTTTGTGAAGGAGCCGCTGACGCAACAACTGCCTCTCAACCGGAGCGTCTCATTATGCTCCGCCCATGTGGCGAACGCTTTAGGCTGGAAGAATGGAAAAGCACGGAAAAAGAAATGATAAGGAAGATGATGCGGTTAAAGAAGCGAAACGGTGAGGCTTGGCACGCTGGTCTTGTCGGGGACAGAGGCACGCTCATATGTGTAAGATCGATGCTGGTGCGTGAAAAATGGAATAAAAAAAATGAAGCCTTGTATTTAACTATGAAGCAGAACGAAAAGCCTGATAAACGACGTATAATAAATATAATAAGAGATTTATAAAGACCTAACCGCAAATTTTCACAACGCAACCCATACAAAAAAAAAAGAAAATGAAAGAAGGCAAGAGCAGGCAACTTAAAAATGAGTAAATGCAGCTTTGTCATCCTTTCCTCCTTTCATCTCTCCATCGTTGCATTACCTCGTTCTGTTTTTTTTCTATTTATAGCTTTCTACTCAGTGATACAACCGTAGCTGTTTTTGTGCTCACTAGAATGTTGAAAATTTTAGTGTGCGAACACCTGATACACACTGTTTTTTTCACTCGACCCTCATTTTGCCAAGACAAAGGTCAATATATGAGATCAAATGAAAAAGGCAGCTCATTAATAGCCAAGTACAGGTGTTTGTTAACGCACTGCACAAGTGTGACAGATATTTTTATGACCACGAAAACTTCCTTAAACAAAACTGCCGACACCAGTGAATGATTGTTTTCACGACCTAAAGGCTCAAGATAAATTAATTAAATCTTAGCTTGTAATCTTGTGGTCAAAATCACTCGAGTTTAAAAACTTTATCACGTGCCGAGAGATAAAAGAATTCTTTCACCACATCACAGCTTCAAGCAATTTCTTTTCGCGACTCAGGACATATATAGTTGTGGATTGCCTCAGAGCGCACATTCGACATGCTAGCCGTGTCCCCGACCACCACTTGGCCCTTCTACCTTCCGGAAGACCACGTGCTACGTTTTCAGACGTCATAGCCAAGCACCTAAACAGTATTCCATCAGGATATACGCCAGCTGCGAGAACGGCATGTCCTTTGCGGTGCCTCGACCAGCCGCAAGCACGTCTAGAAATTCCGGGAATCAAAAAGAAAAGCAGTCACTCCAGAGTAGCATTGAAGCAAGCAACACTGCTATTATTACATGAGTTGTACTTAGACCGAACGCAAATATACACTGATGGGTCCGTCTCATCCAGCCGCTCATCAGGTGCCGCTGTAATTCCGGCTGCAGAAATGACAATCAAGTTTAAGTTGTCGCGTATGACTACATCTACGGCATCAGAGCTTGCTGCTATAAGGGCTGCTTTACAATATCTCGTTCAAGAACGTCCAGGAAAATGGGTCATATTCTGTGATTCGAAGGCAGCGCTTCAGAGTTTGCAGTCTGCCATGCGTAGGAAGAGTCATGACCAACTGGTACAAGAAATAAGACATTGCCATCATGAAGCTCTAGCACGAGGGCATGATATTATATATCAATGGCTGCCTGGACATATCGGTATTACCGGAAATCAATTAGCCGATGATGCAGCCCGCTCAGCCCATGAAGAAACCCGTGTAGTCCCGATTCCTCTATCAAGGAATGCTGCAGCAAGACAACTTTACCTGCTGGCTCGAGATCTCACACGCACGTTCTGGTCGTCTACCAGCTTCCAAAGGTGTCAATTTTATGAACTGGATCCTTCGCTCAAGCTAAAGCTACCATCACAACTTTCCCGCTCCGATGCGACACTGTTATGCCGCCTTTGGTTGGGTGTTTCATTTACAAAGGTGTACTCCTTTCGCATTGGTATGGCAGACACTCCTACATGCGACTACTGCGGAGCTGAAGAGACCATCGAACACGTCCTGTGCAGCTGCGCTTGCTACGACACACAGAGATGCCAGCTCCGGATGGTCTTGAATCGACTTGACCCCGGACCATTTTGTGTGCAGAAGATACTAGGACCTTGGGCATCTGCCTCAGTTGCGCAGAAAGCAACTAAAGCACTGCTACTTTACCTTAAGTCAACAAACCTGAGCGACCGCCTGTAGACTGTGCATGCTCCCCGAGTGTGCTCGTGATTGTGTGTACCTTCTCATCTTTCTGCAACCTCTTTTCTCCCCTTTATCCCTTCCCCAGTGCAGGGTAGCAAACCGGATGTGCGTCTGGTTAACCTCCCTGCCTTTCCTTGCATCTTTATCTATCTCTCTCTTTCGCGAGTGACGAAATGTCATGTGCCCCGCCACGGTGGTCTAGTGGCTAAGGTACTCAGCTGCTGACCCGCAGGTCGTGGGATCAAATCCCGGCTGCGGCGGCTGCATTTCCGATGGAGGCGGAAATGTTGTAGGCCCGTGTACTCAGATTTGGGTGCACGTTAAAGAACCCCAGGTAGTCGAAATTTCCGGAGCCCTCCACCACGGCGTCTCTCATAATCATATGGTGGTTTTGGGACGGTAAACCCCACAAATCAACAAAATGTCATGTATGGCATAGATGGCACGTTTCTACCCTTTTTCTCTTTGTAAGCTGCCCTTTACGCCTTTCAAGACACCAAACGTGCGAGCGGCGTCACATGACACGAAATAATGCAGTCGTTGTTTAACTGGTAAAGACTGGCATGGCAGCCACAGATGGTGTGTGTCATAGCAACATTTCTGCTTTTGAATCCGACGTGACATTCGCGGACGCAAGCGCCGCGGATTAATGCAGTGCAGAATTAAGAGGCACTTGTCTTCGCCCCCATATGGATGGTACTTTTAATAATTTATACTCATTTCTCCTTATCTTTCTCAAAATTCTATCCCAATGGAACGTGATAACGCGTAATGAAAGAGGCCTGGCGTCATTCTATTTATAAAAACAAGTTCTACAGCACGCTTTCATGCCCTCTTACTCAGTCGCTATGAGCTCGCTATCCTTCTCCGAGTCGCCATGCTGCTTTACTTCGCGCCCGACCATTAGGCCGCATACAGTGAGAACACCGACAGAAAACAAAGCGGTAAAGATTCGGGAGCCTCGCGCGTAGTGTTCCCAATGTTCTTGCAAAAGATAAAGGCCTAATTTGATGCGAATGATAGTCATGGCTTACTCGACAATAATAAAAAACATAGCATCACGTCGCCTTGTAGGATAGAAGGATAATGAACGCCGATATTCCCTTCTGGATACTGACGAGCATCCACCAGTTAGCCGATAGGCCTCCCAAGAAGCACCGTACTTTTCCCGAATTCCCACTGACGCAAAGTATCCAACAGATATTGAACTTCTGATGGAGTAGTACTGATGCTAACAAAACAAAAAAAGAAATTGGATTATTATTCATAAATATTTTCTTTTGCGCACTGGAAACAGCAATGAAAAGAGGAAGAACCGATATCGCATTGTTTACTTAACTCTCATCTGCGATGAGTGATAGTATGAAGGGACCTTGCCACAAATGAGACTGTTTGTGTATTTTTTTCCAGTTGTATTGGACAAGTCCACGGACGGCAGAACAAGTCGATGGTGATGTTTTTACAGTGGCTGGTTCAATAAGTGGCGTAATGGAGACAACAGCGCCTCTGGAAAAGCAAACATGGCAGCAGAGCTCAAAGAATATAATATTTAAAACAAAATAAAGAACAAATCAACTGTACAACCACAAACGCAAGAAATAAGAGAACCTCCTCAATATAAGTAAGTTGGGGAAGGATCCTCGAAAAATAAGAAGCTTTATAATAAAATATAGAACTTCTAGGCGCATAAAACTTCAGACAACTAACACAAGAGACGAGGACGAGCGCAGACTTTCAACTGATTTATTACTACTACGACACACATATATATGTTAGAAAGAAGATAAGATCACTTGCTTAAGCAAAAAAAACAACACACAAAATCAAAAGGCGAAAAAAGAGAGACTGCAAAACACCACGTGCTCACCCTGGACCCTCACGTGCCAAATTTAAAAACGCCAATTCTTTTCCAGATAATGCTATCGATGGTTTGCTGATACAGCTGCCTCGAGCAATTGCTGCAGCTTCAATCACAAGTCTTGTGCCTTCATTAGGGTGGGACGCGAGAACCCTTGTCTTTTCGAACAAAGGCTGGCATCCACATTCGGAACAATGAGCGGCCAAAAAACCGTCCCGTCCTGCATTTCTTACTTTCTGACAATGTTCTTGAAGTCTTACATTGAGGCACCTGCCTGACTGACCAACGTACTCAAGTCCACAAGACAAAGGTACGCCATAAACAATCCCTGTTGCACACTCAACAAACTTCTTTCGGTGCTTAATTTTGCAGCTACTCGCGGTGGTTCCTACGGGGCTTGTTTGGACAGATAATTTTGACAATTTATTCGGTGCGGAAAAAAACCACTGACACGCCCGCTCTCTGGCCTATTTTCTTGAGTTTATGCGAGATACCATGTAGATACGGTATTACCGCCACCCTCTTGGGAGTTGCTTCTTGTAAAACGTCCCCATCGTTACCGGCCCTTGATTGTCTGCGCAGCTTCTCACACACAGAAACTAGCAACGAACCGGGATAGCCCGCTGCCTCTAGACGGAGAATCTGCCTGTCGAAACTTCGCTGGACTGAGTGGAAGCAAGATTTTGTTAAAGCGTTATATAAACATGCCTTTGCAATTCCACGCTTCACCAGTTTGCTGTGAGAAGACGCGTACGGCAAAAGGGGTTTCTTCCCCCGTGGCTCATACGTCCAACACACGTGCCCAGCTGAAAATGTTAGTATTAAATCTAAAAACCTCAGGGAACCATTTTCCGGCAACTCATACGTGAGAGACAGTGGTTCAAGGCATTCCTGGAACACTTGCAAGACTTGCTGAAAGCACTCACTAAGGACATCAAGATCGCAATCAAACAAAATTAAGAAATCATCGACGAACCGGAAGCACTTACTGACATTCATTTGTGCCAACCGTTGATGAATCTTTCTATCCAAATGAGCGAGATACAAATCACTCAACACTGGGGCGATGCATGAGCCAATGCACACGCCTGTGTTTTGCAGAAAAACTTCACCATTCCACTCCGCAAAGGTGGAGGCAAGGTAAAGCTTCAGCACATCCAGGAAGCCAGAGACAGAAATACCACACTCGTTTTGAAAGGCAACAGCACCAAATTCAGAGATTGCTTTTTCAATGACATCAACAAGTGGTTTTTGAGGCAGAGAATAGTAGAGATCCTTTATGTCGATGGAAACACCCACTCGACGAGTGGACACGTGTTGACGGAGGAAACCAACAATCTGCGAAGAATTGTTCACTAGAAAAGGATCATTGATCGGCAACAGTTTTAGGTACCTCTGAAGCCAGGAGGCAACACACTTCTGCCATGTGTCCCGTTCAGAGATTATTACACGAAAGGGCATATCAATCTTATGCGTCTTTGCAGAAAAAAAACAAATTTAGCGCCAGTCTTTCTTGTTTGTTAACTGATCTCGCGAGACTACATAGATTAAGCTTATCAAGCATGTTGCACGCTTTTCGCTTCGCATCCTTCAGATTAACTTGCGGGCAAAGGTTAAACACAGAGTCAATAGCCGCGTGGCCTTTACTCATGAAGGTCCGGTTTCTTACGACACAAAACCCACCTTCTTTGTCCGAAGGCAGCAGACATAGGTTGTTGCTCTTTAGGTAGGAGACGACTTTTCTCACTGGAATGGTCTTTCCTCGAGGTGCACATCGGTAGAGGACATCAACACCTTCTGAAACACACCTCTCAGATTCACTGTCCGGGGCAGCCCTTGAAACGTTCCGCACTAACGAAAGCAGTTCCGCAGGTGAGTTTTTCTTTTCCACGGCGAACTTTGGTCCCAGGGATAGCGTTGTCCTGACGTAATCTGGAAGGCTAATTCCCTCTTCAACGTGGAGCTGTCCTGCAGAGCGCACTTGGGGACGCCGTTTTTGGCGCCGAAGTAGAAACAGCTCTTGTTTCCATCTGCTCTCTACAGCATGGTCGATCAGCTTCGTCCATTCGTGCCGTTTTTTCACCCTTGCAGACCTGTCACCAGGACCGCGGTCCACTTGAACGTACAGAAAGTCCCGAAGTATTCGAGCTTGTCGCAGGGTTTCAGAACGCAGAATCCTGCAGACCCGCCTTCCGTGACCGACGGATGGAGCCAGGCTCCCGAACGCAGCCTGAACGTCCAGCGGTAGCTGACCGACACGAATGCAGTAAGCCAGTGCCCGTGCCCGGCACAGGGCAAGTGAAATGAGCGTCACAAGCAAAAAAGGGGGAAAGGAGCTACAATTAACAGTACCCGAAGAACTAGAAATGTACTTAAGTAAAGTGTGGGATTGGGCTAGTTGGTAATCCATATAGAACTTCTAGGCGCATAAAACTTCAGACAACTAACACAAGAGACGAGGACGAGCGCAGACTTTCAACTGATTTATTACTACTACGACACACATATATATGTTAGAAAGAAGATAAGATCACTTGCTTAAGCAAAAAAACAACACACAAAATCAAAAGGCGAAAAAAGAGAGACTGCAAAACACCACGTGCTCACCCTGGACCCTCACGTGCCAAATTTAAAAACGCCAATTCTTTTCCAGATAATGCTATCGATGGTTTGCTGATACAGCTGCCTCGAGCAATTGCTGCAGCTTCAATCACAAGTCTTGTGCCTTCATTAGGGTGGGACGCGAGAACCCTTGTCTTTTCGAACAAAGGCTGGCATCCACATTCGGAACAATGAGCGGCCAAAAAACCGTCCCGTCCTGCATTTCTTACTTTCTGACAATGTTCTTGAAGTCTTACATTGAGGCACCTGCCTGACTGACCAACGTACTCAAGTCCACAAGACAAAGGTACGCCATAAACAATCCCTGTTGCACACTCAACAAACTTCTTTCGGTGCTTAATTTTGCAGCTACTCGCGGTGGTTCCTACGGGGCTTGTTTGGACAGATAATTTTGACAATTTATTCGGTGCGGAAAAAACCACTGACACGCCCGCTCTCTGGCCTATTTTCTTGAGTTTATGCGAGATACCATGTAGATACGGTATTACCGCCACCCTCTTGGGAGTTGCTTCTTGTAAAACGTCCCCATCGTTACCGGCCCTTGATTGTCTGCGCAGCTTCTCACACACAGAAACTAGCAACGAACCGGGATAGCCCGCTGCCTCTAGACGGAGAATCTGCCTGTCGAAACTTCGCTGGACTGAGTGGAAGCAAGATTTTGTTAAAGCGTTATATAAACATGCCTTTGCAATTCCACGCTTCACCAGTTTGCTGTGAGAAGACGCGTACGGCAAAAGGGGTTTCTTCCCCCGTGGCTCATACGTCCAACACACGTGCCCAGCTGAAAATGTTAGTATTAAATCTAAAAACCTCAGGGAACCATTTTCCGGCAACTCATACGTGAGAGACAGTGGTTCAAGGCATTCCTGGAACACTTGCAAGACTTGCTGAAAGCACTCACTAAGGACATCAAGATCGCAATCAAACAAAATTAAGAAATCATCGACGAACCGGAAGCACTTACTGACATTCATTTGTGCCAACCGTTGATGAATCTTTCTATCCAAATGAGCGAGATACAAATCACTCAACACTGGGGCGATGCATGAGCCAATGCACACGCCTGTGTTTTGCAGAAAAACTTCACCATTCCACTCCGCAAAGGTGGAGGCAAGGTAAAGCTTCAGCACATCCAGGAAGCCAGAGACAGAAATACCACACTCGTTTTGAAAGGCAACAGCACCAAATTCAGAGATTGCTTTTTCAATGACATCAACAAGTGGTTTTTGAGGCAGAGAATAGTAGAGATCCTTTATGTCGATGGAAACACCCACTCGACGAGTGGACACGTGTTGACGGAGGAAACCAACAATCTGCGAAGAATTGTTCACTAGAAAAGGATCATTGATCGGCAACAGTTTTAGGTACCTCTGAAGCCAGGAGGCAACACACTTCTGCCATGTGTCCCGTTCAGAGATTATTACACGAAAGGGCATATCAATCTTATGCGTCTTTGCAGAAAAAAACAAATTTAGCGCCAGTCTTTCTTGTTTGTTAACTGATCTCGCGAGACTACATAGATTAAGCTTATCAAGCATGTTGCACGCTTTTCGCTTCGCATCCTTCAGATTAACTTGCGGGCAAAGGTTAAACACAGAGTCAATAGCCGCGTGGCCTTTACTCATGAAGGTCCGGTTTCTTACGACACAAAACCCACCTTCTTTGTCCGAAGGCAGCAGACATAGGTTGTTGCTCTTTAGGTAGGAGACGACTTTTCTCACTGGAATGGTCTTTCCTCGAGGTGCATATCGGAAGGATGCGAAGCGAAAAGCGTGCAACATGCTTGATAAGCTTAATCTATGTAGTCTCGCGAGATCAGTTAACAAACAAGAAAGACTGGCGCTAAATTTGTTTTTTTCTGCAAAGACGCATAAGATTGATATGCCCTTTCGTGTAATAATCTCTGAACGGGACACATGGCAGAAGTGTGTTGCCTCCTGGCTTCAGAGGTACCTAAAACTGTTGCCGATCAATGATCCTTTTCTAGTGAACAATTCTTCGCAGATTGTTGGTTTCCTCCGTCAACACGTGTCCACTCGTCGAGTGGGTGTTTCCATCGACATAAAGGATCTCTACTATTCTCTGCCTCAAAAACCACTTGTTGATGTCATTGAAAAAGCAATCTCTGAATTTGGTGCTGTTGCCTTTCAAAACGAGTGTGGTATTTCTGTCTCTGGCTTCCTGGATGTGCTGAAGCTTTACCTTGCCTCCACCTTTGCGGAGTGGAATGGTGAAGTTTTTCTGCAAAACACAGGCGTGTGCATTGGCTCATGCATCGCCCCAGTGTTGAGTGATTTGTATCTCGCTCATTTGGATAGAAAGATTCATCAACGGTTGGCACAAATGAATGTCAGTAAGTGCTTCCGGTTCGTCGATGATTTCTTAATTTTGTTTGATTGCGATCTTGATGTCCTTAGTGAGTGCTTTCAGCAAGTCTTGCAAGTGTTCCAGGAATGCCTTGAACCACTGTCTCTCACGTATGAGTTGCCGGAAAATGGTTCCCTGAGGTTTTTAGATTTAATACTAACATTTTCAGCTGGGCACGTGTGTTGGACGTATGAGCCACGGGGGAAGAAACCCCTTTTGCCGTACGCGTCTTCTCACAGCAAACTGGTGAAGCGTGGAATTGCAAAGGCATGTTTATATAACGCTTTAACAAAATCTTGCTTCCACTCAGTCCAGCGAAGTTTCGACAGGCAGATTCTCCGTCTAGAGGCAGCGGGCTATCCCGGTTCGTTGCTAGTTTCTGTGTGTGAGAAGCTGCGCAGACAATCAAGGGCCGGTAACGATGGGGACGTTTTACAAGAAGCAACTCCCAAGAGGGTGGCGGTAATACCGTATCTACATGGTATCTCGCATAAACTCAAGAAAATAGGCCAGAGAGCGGGCGTGTCAGTGGTTTTTTCCGCACCGAATAAATTGTCAAAATTATCTGTCCAAACAAGCCCCGTAGGAACCACCGCGAGTAGCTGCAAAATTAAGCACCGAAAGAAGTTTGTTGAGTGTGCAACAGGGATTGTTTATGGCGTACCTTTGTCTTGTGGACTTGAGTACGTTGGTCAGTCAGGCAGGTGCCTCAATGTAAGACTTCAAGAACATTGTCAGAAAGTAAGAAATGCAGGACGGGACGGTTTTTTGGCCGCTCATTGTTCCGAATGTGGATGCCAGCCTTTGTTCGAAAAGACAAGGGTTCTCGCGTCCCACCCTAATGAAGGCACAAGACTTGTGATTGAAGCTGCAGCAATTGCTCGAGGCAGCTGTATCAGCAAACCATCGATAGCATTATCTGGAAAAGAATTGGCGTTTTTAAATTTGGCACGTGAGGGTCCAGGGTGAGCACGTGGTGTTTTGCAGTCTCTCTTTTTTCGCCTTTTGATTTTGTGTGTTGTTTTTTTGCTTAAGCAAGTGATCTTATCTTCTTTCTAACATATATATGTGTGTCGTAGTAGTAATAAATCAGTTGAAAGTCTGCGCTCGTCCTCGTCTCTTGTGTTAGTTGTCTGAAGTTTTATGCGCCTAGAAGTTCTATATGGATTACCAACTAGCCCAATCCCACACTTTACTTAAGTACATTTCTAGTTCTTCGGGTACTGTTAATTGTAGCTCCTTTCCCCCTTTTTTGCTTGTGACGCTCATTTCACTTGCCCTGTGCCGGGCACGGGCACTGGCTTACTGCATTCGTGTCGGTCAGCTACCGCTGGACGTTCAGGCTGCGTTCGGGAGCCTGGCTCCATCCGTCGGTCACGGAAGGCGGGTCTGCAGGATTCTGCGTTCTGAAACCCTGCGACAAGCTCGAATACTTCGGGACTTTCTGTACGTTCAAGTGGACCGCGGTCCTGGTGACAGGTCTGCAAGGGTGAAAAAACGGCACGAATGGACGAAGCTGATCGACCATGCTGTAGAGAGCAGATGGAAACAAGAGCTGTTTCTACTTCGGCGCCAAAAACGGCGTCCCCAAGTGCGCTCTGCAGGACAGCTCCACGTTGAAGAGGGAATTAGCCTTCCAGATTACGTCAGGACAACGCTATCCCTGGGACCAAAGTTCGCCGTGGAAAAGAAAAACTCACCTGCGGAACTGCTTTCGTTAGTGCGGAACGTTTCAAGGGCTGCCCCGGACAGTGAATCTGAGAGGTGTGTTTCAGAAGGTGTTGATGTCCTCTACCGATATGCACCTCGAGGAAAGACCATTCCAGTGAGAAAAGTCGTCTCCTACCTAAAGAGCAACAACCTATGTCTGCTGCCTTCGGACAAAGAAGGTGGGTTTTGTGTCGTAAGAAACCGGACCTTCATGAGAAAAGGCCACGCGGCTATTGACTCTGTGTTTAACCTTTGCCCGCAAGTTAATCTGAAGGATGCGAAGCGAAAAGCGTGCAACATGCTTGATAAGCTTAATCTATGTAGTCTCGCGAGATCAGTTAACAAACAAGAAAGACTGGCGCTAAATTTGTTTTTTTCTGCAAAGACGCATAAGATTGATATGCCCTTTCGTGTAATAATCTCTGAACGGGACACATGGCAGAAGTGTGTTGCCTCCTGGCTTCAGAGGTACCTAAAACTGTTGCCGATCAATGATCCTTTTCTAGTGAACAATTCTTCGCAGATTGTTGGTTTCCTCCGTCAACACGTGTCCACTCGTCGAGTGGGTGTTTCCATCGACATAAAGGATCTCTACTATTCTCTGCCTCAAAAACCACTTGTTGATGTCATTGAAAAAGCAATCTCTGAATTTGGTGCTGTTGCCTTTCAAAACGAGTGTGGTATTTCTGTCTCTGGCTTCCTGGATGTGCTGAAGCTTTACCTTGCCTCCACCTTTGCGGAGTGGAATGGTGAAGTTTTTCTGCAAAACACAGGCGTGTGCATTGGCTCATGCATCGCCCCAGTGTTGAGTGATTTGTATCTCGCTCATTTGGATAGAAAGATTCATCAACGGTTGGCACAAATGAATGTCAGTAAGTGCTTCCGGTTCGTCGATGATTTCTTAATTTTGTTTGATTGCGATCTTGATGTCCTTAGTGAGTGCTTTCAGCAAGTCTTGCAAGTGTTCCAGGAATGCCTTGAACCACTGTCTCTCACGTATGAGTTGCCGGAAAATGGTTCCCTGAGGTTTTTAGATTTAATACTAACATTTTCAGCTGGGCACGTGTGTTGGACGTATGAGCCACGGGGGAAGAAACCCCTTTTGCCGTACGCGTCTTCTCACAGCAAACTGGTGAAGCGTGGAATTGCAAAGGCATGTTTATATAACGCTTTAACAAAATCTTGCTTCCACTCAGTCCAGCGAAGTTTCGACAGGCAGATTCTCCGTCTAGAGGCAGCGGGCTATCCCGGTTCGTTGCTAGTTTCTGTGTGTGAGAAGCTGCGCAGACAATCAAGGGCCGGTAACGATGGGGACGTTTTACAAGAAGCAACTCCCAAGAGGGTGGCGGTAATACCGTATCTACATGGTATCTCGCATAAACTCAAGAAAATAGGCCAGAGAGCGGGCGTGTCAGTGGTTTTTTCCGCACCGAATAAATTGTCAAAATTATCTGTCCAAACAAGCCCCGTAGGAACCACCGCGAGTAGCTGCAAAATTAAGCACCGAAAGAAGTTTGTTGAGTGTGCAACAGGGATTGTTTATGGCGTACCTTTGTCTTGTGGACTTGAGTACGTTGGTCAGTCAGGCAGGTGCCTCAATGTAAGACTTCAAGAACATTGTCAGAAAGTAAGAAATGCAGGACGGGACGGTTTTTTGGCCGCTCATTGTTCCGAATGTGGATGCCAGCCTTTGTTCGAAAAGACAAGGGTTCTCGCGTCCCACCCTAATGAAGGCACAAGACTTGTGATTGAAGCTGCAGCAATTGCTCGAGGCAGCTGTATCAGCAAACCATCGATAGCATTATCTGGAAAAGAATTGGCGTTTTTAAATTTGGCACGTGAGGGTCCAGGGTGAGCACGTGGTGTTTTGCAGTCTCTCTTTTTTCGCCTTTTGATTTTGTGTGTTGTTTTTTTGCTTAAGCAAGTGATCTTATCTTCTTTCTAACATATATATGTGTGTCGTAGTAGTAATAAATCAGTTGAAAGTCTGCGCTCGTCCTCGTCTCTTGTGTTAGTTGTCTGAAGTTTTATGCGCCTAGAAGTTCTATATGGATTACCAACTAGCCCAATCCCACACTTTACTTTATAATAAAAAGGGGAATCAACCTACTCAGTCTTCTTGCCTTTTTTTTGTCAGGTCTGTATTTATTGTCTGTGGATTTTGACGACAGCTAGCGATCATAAATAAAATTTTAAGCATATTTGCTTTGAAAGAAAAAAACATTAAGAAATATAGGAAGTGCTCTTACGCATATGAAGTGCTCTCAGCGAATGAGATAGTGACACTTCGTTATCAAAAGTGAATACATAGAAATTAGACAAATATATATGAGCGAAGAAAATACCTTATAAATAACTATATAGGCGAGTGTTTGTCTCACCTATACAGCCGATTTTCGTTCGTGGTACTGTCTCTAAGTGTGCACTTCCTCTAAAATTGAAGTTCTAAATACCTGTTCATACTGTTTTAAAGTTGGCGTCAAAGCTAAAATGTTTGGCTTTGAAGGTTTCGATTTCAGTGGTGTGCCTTTTTTTAACACGATTCTGTGGAGGAGCTCGTGTCGCAGTGATTCTGGTGTCGGCGTCGTTAGTTCCACAGGAAATTTATCACCTTTTGCTTGACCAAGAAATAGAGGAAAATGTAAATAAACTAAACAAATGATGTTTCCGGGTCAGAGTGAAAATGGTAACCAGTCCGTCTGCGTGAAAAGTAAATGTACTAGCACAGAGCTACGATATCTGTTGAAGATACTTCGGGAGAAAAAAAAGACTACATGGATATCATGTAGTAGGAAGAGTCGCTTTAACGCGTCATATATTCGTAGCAGAAGTTTAGGATCACGCATGGTGTCAATACTTGTCAAATGAAGGACGAGTGGGTGTTTTGAAGACAACCTTTAACAAAGCGCTAGAACATATTTGATCATCGTCAGCAGCAGAACGATCAACTAAGTGTACAACAGCTGCATAGGTTCACAGATTTCCCTACATATACGCAGTGCGCCCTTCGCTGATTAGAAAATGGAATAATTATGGCGTAGTGGGCCCTTGACAACTGTGCTTGCAAAAGGCATCATATGGTACTGTGAAACAACCACTGTTCGGCGCGCAGTCGTTCGTTTTTTTACGGTACGTTTGAGGTGCGCGCAGAGAACCGAAGCAGGCTATCAACGCCCATTCAGACGGTGTTGCGCACAAAGGTATCGCGATATGCGTTTGAACGCGTGGCTCAAGTGCAGTTTTTCAACACACGTCGTGTTTTCCGTCTAGCATGTCACATGCGCTTAGCCTTTTATGCAAAGTGCAATTCAGCCTTGACCACTCATGCGTTCTCTTCTTCAATTTTCAGTACACCAGTGGCGAGTAGTGTGGTATGCCCAGTTTCTCCGGCTCTTACGTTTTGGTGCGGTAACAGACGTTTTTTCTAGCTATAGATAGGTTCACTATCAGAAAGTTCTCGAAATTCACAGTGACCCAGACAAAATACCTTCAAGAAACCAGGCACAAAGCGGCTGGCAGTGACTAAAACCGAGGTACAGCACGTGCTACATCGTGTGACGCTCACACGCAAGAGAGCCCTACTTTTGCGCACGTCGCAGTCAGCAGGTGTTGGTCGACTTTCTTTTGGAGTTCAAAGAGAGCGAACCAAAGTGACACGCCGGAGGAGCCTGATCACCGGACGCTGCACTGCATCCAACAAGCCTTGCAAACAGCGCTCATTCATTCAGATGCGAGCAGTGACTACAGGAACAAGGAAGATGCGAAACAATGGTTGGGATGAAAGGGAGAGAATGTGCGAGAAATCGAGTTCCGAAGAATGAAAGAAATGTAAGAAATTGGGAGCTGGGAACAACGACCAAAAGGTGAAGATAGGGAAGCTCTCCCTGCCGGTGGACAAGGGGGAGGGTTAGCCAGGACAGAGTGGGGAAAGAGTAGATGTTGATTGGGAGTTAGAGAGAGACTGAAATAATAGGTGGATGACCGAAGAAAGCGTAAGAACCGAGAGTGTTTGTCCACCAGGTGACCATTGGGAAAAGGAAGCACCGAGAAAAATGCGCATAGTAGAAGAGAGCTCTTACTTTGGTAAAAGACGCCAGGGGGAGTACAAATCAAAGCCGGAAGATGGGAAGGAAGTGATCTTCTCGGTACATCAAGGCGTTAAGCTCCCGTTGCTATTTATTCGCTATTGTGTTCGTTCGCATTTACTTGTTGGCTCAATTGGCTCTCATTCTGACAGCTTTTTCAGCCGCCGTGCTGGTGCACGTTCACTGAAAAGGCGTGCTGTCGTGCGTTCAGAGATAAACAACGAACTTGATGCAAAATATAATGTACATGCTCAATGAGTATAGGGTCTTACCATGAATTAGTTGCTACAGTATCATCACTACAAAACGTATTTCTCCTTATTTCGTGAAACGTGCCTTTCTTGTAGCCTCATTCCTGTTTTCAGGAAGTAGATCGCACATATAGGCGTGCCTTACCTTTTCCATCTTCGTCTTCCCTTATCTCGGATGACTGGGAGCAATTTATCATCGTCTCGCTCCTCAGGTGTCGACACCTACAGCTCGCTTATCTATAGCTTATCTTGCCTCAACCTGCTTGTAGTTCGGCAAGTCGTGGCTCCCTTTGCTGCCTCCCCGTCTCAAAAGCCTCGGTTATCACGCATGCACAAACATGTTTGGATGCCGAGTCCGGCTTTCTTATGCGTTTTTTTTCTTGTTTAACGCTCTCACTTTCTTTTCCCCGTGTCTCCTTTGATGAGAGTCCTCCTTGGTACTTCATGCAAGAGATTACGCTTGACAATGATAGTGACATCATTAGGACAGAGCATTATTTTGAAAAGCGTGCTTTTGGTGGGTATATTTTTTCTCGCTTGTTTACTTGGCTGAAACAAGACTGACTGATGTCTGCTACTTCATAAAAAAATATATGCAACCCACTATTCACCAAAATATCGTGAATTCTCGTTCCACAATGTGAGCTCAACCAAGTGGAAAGTCGCTGCGAAAGCTTGTAAGCCCTTCCGGACTTCTGTGCATCTTCCTTCTTAAATTATTTGGTGTTCGTTTGTTTTTTCTCTCCACCTTTATCTTGTTGTTTCATGCTGCGTTTCATTTCCTTGCGTGTTTGTGTTTGAATGGGTTGGATGATAAGCCTCGTCTATCTTTCGCCCGCTCTATTTCGTCCATGCTATATCGTTTTCTAAGGATGTAAGTTTTAACACCACGGCATAATGTTCGGCCTCTGGAACGTATACTCTAGACTCCACTCGTGGTGGTAGGTTCTTCAGTAAAGTTCTTGCTTTGTGTAATTGGGAGTGAGAGAAGCTTACCTGGCCGAAACCATCCTACGCTTCAGTATCACCGAGTTTTGTAGTAAGGATATGCGCTTTCTTTACTTCTCTGAGATAAAGAGTTTGTGGAAGCACCTCTTTTCAAGTCATTGGTAATGACAAAATCTCTCGCTTTGTTTCATTGTTTCATTGTTTACTTATATCAAAATGTACAGAAAACTTTCAAAACACTCCGCCAATTTTAATTAACAATAAGAAAAGCAATAAACGCCCTTATAAAGTCCTCACTTTTTCTAGAGAGCACTCATGTGACTATAAATCTGCGTTTAAAATTCACACAAAACCATGTTTCAACAAGCTCCTGTTGGAGATTAGTTGTATCACGAGACAGACGAGTGTTTTTATTCTCAAGCAATAAGTTATTCGGTCATCTGCCAGGTATTTTTCTCCCCTATCTTTATAATAATTATATACGGGGTTGTACGTGCAAAACCTTAATATGGTTATAAGGCCACAGTGGAGAAGTTCAGAAATTTCGACCACCTGGTGTATACTTTAACATACACGGATGTCACTCAGTCCTCTAGCATAACGTCTTCATTGAAATTCGATCGCTATGGTCGAGATCTGACACGCTACCTTCACGTCAGCAGCCGAGCACTGTAACAACTGTTCCACCGAGGTCGACGCCCTCCAAGCTTTTATTTAGTTTTAAGACAAAAAAAGCAGAAAGAGTTTCGACTCATCTACACACCAGCACAAGATGAGGTGCCTGAGATAAGCAATTAGTATTCGTTCTGAGATGAAATATTAAAGAGCAGTTCGTCAAAATGTCCCCCTAGCTCCTTGTGCATTCTGAACCGTCCTTCCATCTTTTCCTATAAGAAGTCGGGCTGCCTTTCTCCTTCGCTTGTAACTAAATACGCTGTTTCTTGTAAAGCCATGAATAAATAAAACCAAAGTGAATAAAAACGGCTGCAGTGATCCCGAAAAAATACTTAAAATATGGGCGAAAAAAAGAAGACTGGTTTCAATTTTTCCCTTTGTATTCATAAGGGGCCTAACCTTAATGAGTGCGTGACAAAGGCGACGCGTATGCCATTCGATTCATGCTGTGCCCGAGGCGATAAACCACCCTGCGAACAGAAAAGGCCAAGCAAGGCTACACGCCCAGCCTCCTAATGATGGCACCTTATGAACTCATAATATTGCTATATATACTTTATACATGTGCATATATAACAATATGCGCGCGTCGTATTAAGGTCATCTCGCCGCGTTGGTTTTATGTTCTAGCAACGGCGGAGAGCATGCGAATCATTTTCTTTCATTACATCTAGGCACTGTGTAGCCAGCCTATTTGGAGAAGCTAAAAAAGTGAGCTCTTTATGCCTCCTGTTTATATTTTTCGTCACAATATTTCATAATCTTGCTGCGATAGATGTCACAATTACATCAGTATACCGCTTTTACTGAAGACAAATATACTTAGGACAAATAACATAACTGATCATTCTTGCAGTAATGCTATCATTCTAGTATTGCTATATCTGCCGAGTTCTTAGGACTATAAGTTAAATGGCGTTGGTGCTCTAATGAAGGATTTTTTATTGACTTCCCCCATCATTGTCATTTGGTTTTATTAATATTTGTATCACTCTCTCAATTCTAATTGCGCTGGTTCGTTTGACTATAAGGTGTACCTTTCACTCAGTGAATCAATCAATCGAAAAATTAATCGATTGACAAGTAATCTAGAAAGAGGATAAAACCAAATTGGGGTCTTGCAAAAAAAATCTTTATTTGTATTGTTTCCTTCCGGGGAACGCTATTCAAAAGCAAGTCATCCTTCTGCGACTCCTATAGAGAGTGAACCCCTTTAGCACAAATTTCGTAACAATACAAGCCCTTTATCAGGGAAGCAAAGCTTCCTAAAAATTTTGATTTTTGTCTATATATGATAAACCCGTATGCATAATTTTTGGTATGCTGAATTTTATCCCTGAAAACGGTGATTGAACTGCAAGTAGCCCATAGTACCGGCAACATTACTTGACGATAATAGTCGAAAAAAGATTTCAAATGTATAAGGCTTGAAAAATAAGTAAAATAAAGTTAAATGCTGAATCAAATGTCTCGTCTTCATTCTTGAAGGCAGTGCTTTCGTATTATCTTCATTACGCCAAAATATTTTGTGTACACTTTCGAAAAAGATGTTCAGCTGAAATCACGCGCGAGAGAGAGAGAGAATAAAATGAGAGAAAGGCAGGGAGGTTAACCAGAAATTAGGGCATCCGGTTTGCTACTGTACACTCCTCATAGGCCAGAGTGGTCTATGAGGAACAAGACACAGCTAAGTAGAGAAAGCTCTTGCCATATTGAATAAAGGCATTTATATTGAGCTTGATATCATTTATCTATATAAGGAAAAAAGATAGAAAAAAACAAATTAACAAAAAGTCTGAAACAGAAATTCAAGTAGCACCGTTGCCGAAGGTATTCTATATTCTGCGTCCCTCTGACTACCAAAAACATCTTAGGCAACAAGCAACTCAATGCATACGCACAACGTCCAATTAGTTTTTATCGTCTAGCACAATTTTAGAGATTCTGTGGTAAAAGAATCCGCAAACAGAGCCACCAAACTGCAAACTGCTACAAGCGTGGCGTGGCTCATCGGATGTCACCGCAGCGGAAATGCGCAATGCTATACGATTACTTGACGGCGCCTTGTCGTATTACGGTCCTCCAAGTAGAGATAGTGAAGATAGAGTGGAAGAGAGGTTGGAATGGCCTCGTAAGAACGGTGTTGTGAGAGTAAGTCTGAGCACGTGAAACTCGCAAACTTTGTGCCCAAATTCAGAGGGGTAGCTGCAGTTACCGCTTATCGGCCGTCAGTGACAAACAAGTGGGGCCGTGTTTACTTCGATGCTTTGTATTTGACCTTCGAACGAGCGCAGATGCGATACATTTCGCGATTTGTTGGAATGGTCGCCCGGCAGCGTGTTATCTCCACTCTCGCAGCCTCTGATGCGGGTCGCCTTCCCGGGGCTCTTAGAACTGGTTACCGAAGCATAGCAGCCTGCTGGGCGATATTTTTGCCGACATCAGCCACTTTGACCATAGCATTCCGGTGTTACTTGTGGTACATTAAAATTCATTTTTCATCGCCCTCCTTTCACCTCGTCATTATGTTCCGATCACAACATTATTCTGGTTCTGATATTAATATGCTGCCCTCGTTTTCGCGATAGAGGGCAGATTTCAAGTGTCACTTTAGGCCAATGCGAGAGATGAAAACAAATGAGGAGGGAAGGGGATAAGAAAGTTAACTGGTTTGCTACACTTCATTTGGTAGTGGTAGCGGACGGAAAGGAATCATAAAAAAGTTGAGAAGAGAGCTCTACTCTAGAGATATTGACACCGTGGACTCGATCATGACGTCCACATACAACCAAAAGAGCAGTGATACATTTTTGATTGATTTGTGGGGTTTAACGTCCCAAAACCACCATATGATTATGAGAGACGCCGTAGTGGAGGGCTCCGGGAATTTTGACCACCTGGGGTTCTTTAACGTGCACCCAAATCTGAGTACACGGGCCTACAACATTTCCGCCTCCATCGGAAGTGATACATTTTTTTGTTTTTGAACACTACTGTGCTTCGCGGTGGGGTAGCTCTTGATTGCGTGGGAAGCGTGGTTGTGTGAACATGGAAATCACATTTTATGTTATCGGTTTGTTTTCGTTTTTTTTTCTTTCTTCGCGGTAATCTGACTGCCAATGTTAAACGTATTAGGCTCTGCGCAAGCCAGTCTATCTTTCCTGTCTTTTCATTTGTTTTTCTCTCTTTCTGTATGGTTCTTGTTCAACAGCGGTGCTGTTCCAGCTCGCTGATTTTAGTCTGTCAGAAACAGAAATTATCATTATCATAAACCAGCACGCACTCTCATCTTCATCGTCCTCACCTTTACCTTATTCTTCGCTTCTTGACCATGTGCGGCGATTTCTCCGACGTGGACTACAATACGCTGATGGGCAAAAGAACGAGTGAAAAAAAGAGATATGGAAAAAGAAAGAAAGAAAGGAAGAAAGAAAGGAAGAAAACAGAATTATTATCAGTGAAAAAAAATCTTCGACAACGCGACATTCAAACACGTGATCACACGAGTCCGTCAATTTTTTTTTTTGCTTCACTGCCTGTTCATATGCGCGTATATCAAACCACAAGCATAACAGAAACAAGCAGTGACAGTCCGACACAAACTAAAATTTTGCAAGTCTTGCCAAAGGTTCTACCCTCGACTACCACTCAAGTAAAATATCCTGAGTTTTCTACACTTCAACAAGCTTCCCATACGTTCACGGAAATACATTCGTGCAGGCCGTGCAGTTTGATCGCATTAAATCCCGCCATACGGACCTGCCATGAACAGTGAAGGCCACATAGCATAATCAATCAAAAGACATTCCCTCTTCGTCAACTATTGGCAGAAATCTTATGCCATAAAAATTTGAAGTTGATTCCTTCGTTATCGTTCTTTTAAGTACGTCCCAAAAGTATACTCCTTCCCAATAATTTAAGAAAACATGGTCTACAGTTTTCCAGTTTTTCACAGATAAGAATATTTGTCCCCCAAGGCGAGTAAAAACAACGGTCCAGTTCAAATGTCTGCTATTCTTATGTGGAAAGTGACAGTGGAAAGGGCTTTGCACCACCGCTTGTTGACAATTTTTCTGGTGAGCCTCGAGTTGGACGTCCCCAGACAAGGCAATACAAGCTTTGTTGTTTCTTTTCCTGAAGAAAACTCGTTCTAAACAACCTCGAGTTCATTCAAAGCTCATTGTCACACTGCGACCCTCTTTACTACATGAGTGACAGACGCGAATAAGCCTTCAGCCTCCGAAAGCTTGATTCTGCTCTCCATGGTATAGAAAATTTAGGTGCGATGAAGCTTGCAAGCTTGATCGTTTGGACGTTCTGCATGAATCTCCTATATGCTTCTGACATTATGGCGCTAGTTTTCAGGCATGCGTGTTAGCAAGTCAGTCCCGTTTTCGCAAATTTTTCATAGTGAATCAGTCTTATGACCAGGCTTCTCGTGAGAGAAAACATTATGTGTACCGGACGAGCCAAACTTTTCAGGCTTGTATTTTGAAAATTACACCTAACATCTATGTTAAATTTCAATTAGAATTATATTTAGCAGCACCGCAATATCTTACACGTGGCATTGAAACGAAAACCTGGCAAACAAACTCTACACAATCATTTTTCGAGAGTAACGAAGCCATGAACGTACAATTGCTAATACGTAAATCTTCTTATTAGATTAGTCCAGGTCAGTTGGTGCGAACGCATCTCAAAGTATACTTTTAAAGTTGTTGCATTAGAAAGTACTCTTCTAATGGTCACGCTTCTCCTTTGTTCGTTGCATTATTCTGCTCTTAATCAGCTCCACTTTCCCACTACTTTTACTACTAAATAACGCAGAATATTTTATAGAAATGGAGACCCTCAGAGATCAATAGTGGTGGTAAGAATACCACCTTCGCGCGCTTTTTTTTTTCTCACTTGCGCCCTACGTTTGGCCTCTGTACATGACCTGTCTTCTTTCTTGTGGTGTCATTTTGCTCTAAAAAGCACTACGTATTCGAACCAACTTGCCTGTCAACGCATTGTGTTGAACTCCGACCCATTTCCCGTTGAGACAACCTTTGTAGACCGTCTCACTAGCTTAACATGGTAGTAGCCTTGTGCACCACCACTCACTTCTTCCAAGCCATCGAGTGTTGCGTGTGGCCTCAGTGGTATACTAATGGTACTCCACTTCGAAGTGGCTTCGGCAAGGTAAGCCAAATCTTAACGTGCCACCCGTGTGAGTTTTCCCTTCTAGAGGCCTACAAAGACGACTCGCATTCCCAGTCGTAAGGATGTTGCTCTTTTTTAGAAGTGTTGGAATCAGGCCTTTAGGTTCTATTTGTTACTCTAAGAAGACACCTTACTTTCAGCTAGTTGTTTGTTTGTTTGTTTGTTTGTTTGTTTGTTTGCTTTTAACATCTACTTTCAACCTCTCAGCCCACCACTCCAAGATTTGTGATCTTAGCAATCGCGTAAACAGGTTTTAACGAATAGCTGAAGCATTCGAAATATATCTGTAAATGTTCAGTAACCTAGCAAGAGCCTGCCGATTCGTGCGTGTTTATTATATTCATGCGCCGACGTGTGAAAACAAAGTGAAACGAGCAAAATATTAGGTTATAGCCTAAAGTTTTTAATATAAACAAGCCTAATTACAAACCAATTATATTTGTTTCAAGCCAGGCAATGTTGTCGAACTCGGTGGACACCCAGACATTTTGTGCTAGTAAAAGCACAAACAGTTGGTTTCGTAATCTATAAACAAAGAATGCTTTAAATTGAAGCATATTTTGCTTTTTACGTGACAACCACCTCATTCAAATAGATGCTGTAAAATATGACGTACAAATAAACGCTGCCAGCCAGTAAAAGGCAAAGAAGGAAGAAGAAGATCGTGATTGATCATGGCGACAATGCTTCTGGCTGAGTTATTCCGCGCCTTTAACGTTTTAGCATCCACATAATTTTTAGCGTCCTGAGATGCCAAGTTATGTGCAATGCTAATTTAGCATGCTTAGGTACCTGAAGCGGAGTATTGATTGCGCAAGATTTCATTGTCAACCATAACAAACTCTATTAGTTTTGAGAGTTGTAAGGATGAGCCTACTATTATTGCGAAGCATTGAGAGAAAGATAAAGGTTCTCCGCATACAAGAAAAAGTTCAGAGCCGAGATGGCACACTGCTATTCTCGGCTTTGTTTGTTTGTTTTGCTTTGAACGTCGTCGGCCCAACCATCGAATAACGTTCAGGCGCTACAATGCCATTCTTGTACGGCCTCTTTTGCAGTGCCTTTTCACACTTCGGCATTAGGAATAATATTGTGCCATTAGGGAGAGAGATTTTGATTATTTTGTGTTTCCTTCGTGATAAAGGCGTCCGACTATCGATATTCTCCGCGATATAAACCGGTTAGGACGAATCAACGCGAACTGACGGGCCTTCAGGCACATCTAGAAACTCTTGGAACGGCTGAAAGACTGTCGTAAAATTCAATACAGCGAGACGCTTTTTTGCTATCTCATAAGTCGTTCCACAGGCAGCTTTTTTTTTTTCGAAGTATCGTATAAAGCAACATCGCACGAGAGACAGCATTTAAGACGAAAGGGCCTCGGTAACATCATTAGAAAAGACAAAGAAGCAGTTTATACTTATGACAGCAAAGTCCGAATTCGTGAATCTAAGTGTCTCAGACAATAATATTTGCTCACATGGGTTAAATGGTGTTTTTATACTTAATCAGAGATCCAAGGTTAATCCAAGGTTTTACGACTGCGCAGAATCATGCTGAGTGCCATTCGGGCAGCGTACGGCACAGTGTATAAGACGGGCACGCTGCTGATATATTTGAACAAAAAAAAACGCACGTGAGCTTATCTGCTTTGCGAACTTCCAGTAAACTAATTAGGGAGGTACGCGTCCGACGGAATCAGTATCGTGCATGCAGTAAATTATCCAAAGGCAATAGTCATTCATCGGCCGTTATGAGCCACTCAAGTCGGCGTTCGCGCAGAACGCTGGAGTGAGTGACCGTGCGCGCACAGCATGCCTAATTTACGCCGTTCAGCTTCTCGTAACATTTCGCACAACCTCGAAAATACGATAATAAAAGTTGCTCCGTCATTGTCACCGAATGGTTCACTGTTCACTCCAGGGGATGGCATTAGCTGGTCTATCTAGACTTGTGCGACATGCAAGCTATTTCCGCGCCCAGTTGCCTACTTTCAGAGTGCGCAGGAAACATGGCCGTCTTTTGAATACGTTGCAGGCGCAGCGTAGCGTAACATATGGAAAGAATCACATTTGGGCAGCTTTGAACACTCTCGTCAAATACTGTGCTGTGAAATGATGTTAAATGGCTTTTACGCGAAGCATTCCATGTTCTTTCTCTACAATGCTCGGATGCTACTGCCACACAGAGCACGCAATATCTTGGAGATGGATACATATTGGCCCAGAGTTCCCCAGAGTTGATATATGTCACAGTGACATAAAACGTACAGAAGTCTCAAATGTAATAAAATGTGTGATGTTTTCCGATTGTATACGGCATTCATTACACAAA
>WOVY01003434.1:0-19268 GCA_013436015.1 Rhipicephalus annulatus
CCTGTTTCTCATTCCCCCTTAGCAGCCATTGGCATGTACATGAGCACTATCTGACAAGAAAAAGTTGCTACGTTATACTCCCTGGGCATAACCTTCTTGCTTTTAGAAAGCTTTAGTGAGCATTTGGCCGCAGTGCCACAATATACAGTGAACTAGCCTATACCATAAACTCGAGGTTGTTCAAGGTGTGAAGTAGAAACGAAGCGCAAGCCGTAAGAAAGTGTTCGTGTGCCACCTCTCGTTTAGTCCTTGGAATGTTCGCTGGTAGGCGGTGCATATGCGGAATATATATAGCGGAAATATATATATGCGGAATATATGTAAGAAGGAAACAACCAGCAAGACTCTTTGACAGAAGGTATGATCAGATACGATTCCAAAATGGCACAAGTATCTAAGATACGTAGAGTCCGAGGCAGAAATAGACGTAGCCACGAGCACCGAGCCAATTCAGACATAGGGTTATTTTAATATGCAGGGTGGAAGGAACAGCATGAAGTGGAAAGAGATAGAAGAACAGCTAAGAAAAGAGAGGCCGCTGGTATAAGGTTTTGCAGAAGCACATCTCAGGGATATGGAACAACCTCCTAACAATCCGGACTATGCGTGGGAATATTGTAATAGAACAGAAGGCAGCAGAAAGGGCGGTAATGGTGGGGAATTCATTCATAAAAGTACAGACTGGCAAAGGGTCAAGCAGGGAGTGCAAGGAACATTCATAGCCAAAAGGGAAAATGGTAGGGCAAATGACAATCCTTGGTTTCGTGTACTTGTTGACGGGACCAGGCATTGGTACAGTGTATATCAAAACCAGGCATTGGTAGAGTGTATATCAAAGTGCATTAAGGAGTTAAAAGGAGATTGCGAGATAATTATACTAGGAAATATGTATGCGCACATAGAAGCTATAGATGGGTATACCGACCCGACAGGCCAAATGATCATGGATATATGTGAAAGGCTTGATTTGATCATTTGCAACAGTACCGAGAAGTGTGAAGGGCAAACAACAATGGGAGGGAAGAAGGCCTGCAGTCGACGATAGATTACGCACTGATGTCACATAGGATGTATTATAAGCTCAGGGGTATGCACATAGATGAAACTGGCTCCAGAAGTCTGGGTAGTGATCACAAACGTATCAAGCCAAGTTCAAGCTAAGAGCAGTGAAAGTGAAACGTATCAAGCTAAGAGCAGTGAAAGTGGGATGGAGACAAGGTGAGCAACTGCAGGAAAATTTTTATTCAGAAAGGCAGATAGAAATAGCTACTAGACAAATTGAGAAAGTAATCACTGAGGATAATAAAACAGTCTGGACATACACGAATTTAATTAGATTGTTTTAGCTAGAGCTTGCTAAGGCACGTGACAAGCCACCCCGGAAAAGAAGACACAAACCCAAAAGTGGTGGGATGAGGAAGTTAAGCGAGCCATAGCAAAACGTCAGGAAGCCTCTAGGGAACACAGACATGCTAAGCAGTGGGGTGAACCGACAGATGATGTTGAAAGAAATTGGGCAATCTTGCTAAGCTGTAAAAGGAATGCATCCCTTCTGATCAATGAAAAGATTAGAAGAAAGAAGCTCAGTGGCTGGCAGAAGTACATAAAAAAGATAGTAAGGCAGCCGCAAAATTTCGGAACCATCTAAACTCCCTAAGAAATGAGACGAGCCTAGAGCAGAGGTTTATAACCACAGCTCAAGGTGCTAGTCTAGAGGGGGATGAAGCTATTGAATATATAATAACAAGAATGACAGAAAAATTTCAACACAGAAGTGCTTTATGTACCACAATAGACAAGGCTGAATGAAGTGGCGCAATGGCTTCATTTTCACAACAAGAGTGAGAAAGGGCTGTGAAGAGGGTTCCTAGTAGTGCATTAACAGGCCCAGATGGCATTCCAATTATGCTGATAAAGACATTAGGTCCGAAGTCTAAGCAGGCTTTGAGAGAGGCAGTAGGCAAAATAATATTCGATGGGGAAGTCCCCGATGAATGGAAACTCAGCAGGATGAGCAGGATCTATAAAGAAAGCGGGACGAATCTGACATAAACAACTACCGTCCTATAACAGTGACATCAGTGTTCTACAGGTTGGCGATGCAGATTATAAAGGAAAGACTGCAGGCATGGATAGAGGATGAGGGGGGGGGCTGGGAGAACTGCAGAAGTGGTTTTCGAAACACAGGAGGTTGGAAGATGACCTGTTCTCACTGACGCAGAGCATCAAAATAGCAGAAAAGGAACACAGGCCCCCCTGGCTAGCATTTTTGGATATCAAGGGAGCATACGATAGTGTGGTTCAAGATGACTTGTTGGGAGAACTAGACACACTAGGTGTAGAAGATGGGAGTGACTGATCTTCTAAAGGATATCTATAGAGGTAACATAATACTAAGCCTGCAGAGGTAAAACGGGGGCCTTAGGCAGGGGTTGTCCTCTGTCACCCTTGTTATTCATAATGTACCTAGAAGGAATAAAGGCCAAATTAGAGGGCATTGGACTGGGCTTCATCTTCTCTTTCGTTTAAACAAGGAAAACTCATTGAACAGGCACTACCAGCATTGACGAACGCCGATGATATAGTGCTAATGGCCGACAAAAAAGAAGATTTGCAGAGATTGATAGATATCTAGGGTAATGAGGGGGATAGGTTAGATTTCAGATTCAGTAAATAAAAATCAGCAGTCATGATCTTTAATGACAATGAAGGTAGTGAGCTTAGAATACAGGAGGTCACGCTAGAGATAACAGATACATACATAACAGATAAATGCCAATATCTGGGCGTAGGGATAAGCAATGGGGCCGAGTACCTAAAGGAACACGAAATATATGTGACGACTAAAGGTAACAGGAATGCAGCGGTGATGAAAAACAGGGCACGGTGGGAATTACAATAGGTACGATGTTGTGAGAGTAGTGCGGAAAGAGGTTATGGTTCTTGGTCTGACGTTCGGCAATGTGGTCTTGTGCATGAGATCAGAAGTTCGAGCAAGGTTAGGAATTAAGCAACGTGGAATAGGTAGGCTTGCCTTAGGAGCTCATGGGAATACACCAAATCAGGGAGTACAAGCTGATATGGGATGGACATCATTTGAGGCCAGGGAAGCTAGCAGGAAGATGGAATTTGAGAAGCATTTGAGGAAAATTGAAGAGGAGCATTGGGCTAGGAAGGTATTCAGCTACTTGTATATGAAGAATGTCGATACAAAATGAAGGAAGCGAAGCAGGAAATTGACTGGTAAATACTTAAAAAACAGCAGGTGGCCAAACCAAAAAGAATTATCGGTTAAGAAGAAGATGAACAAAGCTGAGACCGATATGTGGAGAATTGGTATGATTAAGAAGTCCGCACTAGAGATCTATCGAACTTCTAAGCAGGATATTGCCAAGCGAAGGATCGATGATAATACTCGGGGTAGTTCTCTACTATTTGAGGCCAGGACGGGAGTATTGCCAACCAGGACATATCAGGCCAAATACGAAGGGGTAGACACGGTATGCAGTGCGTGTGGAGAGGAAGAGGAAATTGCCAAACACTTGATAATGTTCTGTAAAGGACTTCACCCTATTGTTCAGGATGATGGCCCAGAGTTTTTCAAATCACTTGGGTTTAGAGACAGGGAGGACAAAATAGACTTTAAGCGGGTAGAATTAACTATGAGGAGGTTATCTGATTGGCGGCTAAAGTCAAGGCACGAGTTAAAATTAAACCCTTCACTGCAAAGTACGAGTCCTATTAACCTCAATATTTAAAGAAAAAAAATCTAGTTTTTGGTTCACTACATACTACGGCTTGGTGGCGTTAGCCACCGCCCGATCTAGAGGGTACAGCCATATAAATCCATCAATCCATACATTCATATGATGAAAATATGCGAGATGGTGGTACTTGGATTGTTGAATAGATGGACGAACGGACACAAAGACAGATGCATGGACGGACTCACGGATGGCTGCACCGACGGATGGACGCATGGACGGACGCAGGGGCGGATGCATGGACGAACGCAGTGACGGACGCACAGATGGACGTGCGGACGCACGAACAAACGCACGCACGGATGGGCGAATGGATGCACGGACGGTCACAGAGACGGACACATGGATGGACGGAAGCATGAACGGATGGACGGACGGATGCTTCGTCCCACTTTCCATCATTCACTCTGGGGATGTGCTGCCATTTTTTTTTAGTTGGATGGAGAGCAATCATCTCTGGTGGGATTTCTAAACTTTCCGATCACTCAGTGCACATATCAACACTACGCATTAGACGCAAAACACAAAATTCTGGTTGAACATACAAAACGTGGTCGTGCTCTGTACTTTCAACTGTGATAACTCTAGAATGTATTGTTGACAAGAGAAATTATGTGCTACAAGCACATAATTACGTGCTCCGCGGCTTGAGTCAGTTTAGTATTGGGTGGTAATCGGTTGTAGCCACTATTTTCAATAATAATATCTGTAAAAAGGTCGCGATACATGTAGATTTCGCTGTAATTTACCAACATTTAAAATTCACTGGTAAGCTGTAATATAATAAAGTTGTTTGTTACTCGCTTGCGTTTCGTCAATATTGGGAAACCCGGAACGACACTGGTTGCTGAAGTGTTGATTGCACATGTTTGCAAGTAACCCGTATGGTGCAACATTTGCAGTGTACTCTCAATAAGTTGCGCACCACTCGAGTATTGTGTGATATAAAAAAGTAAAACAAACATTTCGTAGTACACTGATATTTTTGTCGCCAGCGCACTTGCTCTAACTGAAATATTGAGAAGTTTATCTCCACAGCAAAACTGAGGCACCATAAAAAATTAACATCAAATGCTAATAGTTTGCCTTCATTAGAATATCATTTTAAACACGGTTGTTCAATTTAACCAATGTCTCTTTTCATTCAGCGATGTTTTGCAGCATCTTCTACAAACTTTTAGTCAAGGAGACTTGCTGCGCATGCAATTAATAATGCATGCTTGTATAAATTTTTCGCAATATTGTTAAAATTCTATTTAAATGAATTCTACTATCACTTTTTTATATTAAAAATGAAAAAATGGTGATTTATACGTAGTTTGGTTGCATACGGGTTTTTCTTCAAGCCTGCGTTTTAATTATGGGGGGTTAGAATACCCAAGCGCCCTAGTCACGACCGAAGCTTTATGTTGCAGGGCGGTGCATAATACCCACGCATGGAGTAGCTAACTCCGGCGTCGGTAGCACCGAGTCCGTAGACTATGAAAATCCTATGACCATCCGAAGCCAGGTGATACAGGCCACCGATTAGGTCTGGGTCTAAGACGTCACTGAAACTCTTTATCGACTATGAGAAGTGCCTAGGACCGCTACTGATGGAGCGCACGCCGGTGAAAGTCCCAAGTTTTATCATTGCAAAATTAATTTTGTTTATTTGATTCTCTTGTTTTTCGTCTCACGCCCGAGCAGTACTATAGATACCCTCACGTATTTCTCACTCGGGCAGATGTGGTGTCGCGGTGCATAGAGTGCAGCTGGGACTTTTGGTAACGCAACGTTGAAATTTCCGAGTTTAAAGAATCGAAGAATCGTCTCTCCGTATTCTCAATTAAAAAAAAACAGTAATTCAGACGTGTTGAGCGCTTTTCTAAGTAATGTGTAAACTGTATATGGTCTATTTATTGTGTCAATCTAAAATTGCCAAGAGTTTTTGGCACCAGTATTCATTGTCACGACAGTCCACATGCTAGTGCGTACTAAATGTCACACAAGTAGTAATTTCGCGCAAGTGCAACATCACATAAATTTCGAGCTTTAACGATAAAGAAAACCCTACCTAACTGCAGAAAGTAGCTAATTTTTTTATTTTGCGTCAAAGACAATGCTAAAGTGCGACTTTTGTTTTGAAACCTGCATAATAATTTGCGCACTTTCTATGCTTACCAGTGTCATGACTCCTACTTACAGCTTCTGTACGCTTAGATTGAGCAGATTTTTTTGCGTAACTGCGTATCGTTGAGTAGCATCGGACGGGTATCTCTCGGTGGCGTGTAAAAGTAACACTTCGTAAGCAGGAAGACAAAAAATGAAAGGCCAGAGGTGCGTCTACTTTTCTTCCTTATTAAGGTGGACTAGATTAAAAAAGTAAAGAAATCAAGAAGCGTTCGAATGAGACAAAGTGTTGACTGACTGTTTCACACCAACTGCGCCAAAATGACACCTTTCAATGAAGAGTGCTTGTCTGCATACAGCACACCTGAAGGTCCAGGTTAGAGAGCAGAGAATGCTCTGTTTGTGGGTCACGGTAACCATCGCCACAGCAATCAAGTAGTACAGCTGATGTCTCCAGGGCGTAGCGTACCGAGCTCGACTCCCACTGTCGAGAGACGCGCACAATTTTTACTCAAGCAGCAAGTGTCATTCTTTTTTTAAAAGATTGCTTCGCAGGGTTCTCACATTGAAAAAGAAAAGATGCGGTTCTTGTGGAAAGGCTGTAAGCAGCGTTGTGATTTTTTCTTGTTTTGTGGAATGTATTGTAACCTGGCGCAACGTTATCGAGAATGCAATCACTACGCATGCACAACACAGGTCTGCCTGTGTAAAATGACACTGCCATCCCTGAAGAAACTGCTTTTTTTCGTTTTTCGCTGCTCGGCTGTTCCCATTTTTTTACCGTGTTTCCATTAGCTGACCGCTATATCCTGCGCAGGTTAGTTACTCGGTCGGAGAAGAGGTTCACATCTTGATTTGTCAGTCTTTTTTTTCTTTCTTAACCACCTTATGCGTATAGATTACAGCTCTGTTCAGAGTTCTCGCTTGTGTATGTCTGCTGCTTATTATAAAAGTAACATCTTAAGCAAAATGCTAGCTGGCCAGGAGAGTAATTAAAGTTGTACCCCTTCGACAATATAATACACAATGCAGCAGGTACACAGAAAAATAATGTCGTGTTTTATCGCGTTGGTTTTCAAAATAAAACTTAGCATTTGGTGTTCATGACGAAGCGTAATCATCTTAAAACAATAATTAAAGATCTACTACACTTCATACAACGTGTGCGAAACAGGCCACGCCAACCCTGTGTCTTTTCTATACGCATAGTCTATTTTCTGCGCAAATGTCTTGCACTTGCGGTATTTCATCTCGTTAGTGAAGCGCGGTGCGTGAGCCTTACTCCTTGTCAGAGGAAGTGCGGAAAACTACTGATCCTCTGTGTTCTCTTTGTACACATAGTTTTTTTCTACGAAATGACTTCGCATTTAGGGTCTTCTACCTTGCAAATGAAGTGCCACGTGAGCTATAGGTTTTACTGCGCTTCAAAGGACGTCCGCAAAACAACTCACGTGGCGCTGCAGTGTTTGTAAATCCATAGCTTATTTTCTACGCCAGTACTTCACCTTCACGATCTTTTGTTTTGCAAACGAATCATGCCAAGTGAACAATTCTGCCCTTCGTGAAATTTTCCCGAGAACGCACGGGCTGTGGTGATTTTCATTCCGCCCCTTGCTATCTCTCAGAAGTCCGCGAAAATGCATATTGAGCGCAATATGAATGTGATACAAGAAATGTGCTGAGTAAAGCGCGAACATATTGCAAGATTATGCAAAGCCCCCGTGTCCGAAAATTCCAGCGCTTGGAAGCGACGATGACGGAGAATGCCGTTGATTCATTGATATTGCTCACGATCATAAATTGTTTAGCAATTTTGCGCCCTTTGTAAAGGTACTTACTCCGAGGCACCTACCATAGCGACGAATTCTATACAGTGCACTAACTTTAAGGCTCAGCGATGGGCGACTTAGTGTTCATAGTTTTTCCACGTAGCCAAATAGAAATTTTTGGACAAGGTGATATGCTACTATCAGCGCAAGAATATGCCTTGTGTGAAATGTCGTGAATAAACCAGGCTGAGCATCAGCCCGTACCACAAAAATGTCACTATTAGGAAGACGCCTTGCAATACGATGGGAGCGCTCTTGTCCTTGTATACGGTATACTTGTTGTGTTGCATAGAACAGCGAAACTGTCTGGATTCAAAGAGGCAAAAGAGGTAATTATTCACGTGTTTTATTACTACGTTAAAATGAAGGCAACACATAATTACACCGGTGAAACAATGATAACACTTTACATGGTTTTGGAATAACACAAACTATTGTCGCAGTGCACATCGAAACAGGTTTTACATTGTATAACACATCTCCATGTTGCTGGGGCAATACTGCCTTTTAAAATTACCGTGAAAAACTGTCGAAAACTCAAAAGAAAAAAAATTGTCACTAAGCATGCGTTTTCTTGCGTTTGGCATATTTTACAGGAAACGTTCTAGCACATCTTGTGGGATTTCAGTCGCCCTGTGAATTAATGCTTTGGGTTCGCAGACAGCACTTATACTTACATGGAAGTTCAATGGTAGTCGCATTGTTAGCAGGGCAGAGCTAGTGAGGAAAAGTACAATTATACTGTAAATGTTTCTCGCAAAATATCGTGATAGTAGTAGTTGTGGTAGTGGTAGTAATAGTATTAGTAGTAGAGAAAGTAGTGTTGGTATAGTAGTAATAATAATAGTATTAGTAGGAGTTGGTGTAAGGTAGTAACAGTAGTAATAGTAGTAGTGG
The DNA here is from genome assembly GCA_013436015.1 of Rhipicephalus annulatus. NCBI lineage: Eukaryota > Metazoa > Arthropoda > Arachnida > Ixodida > Ixodidae > Rhipicephalus > Rhipicephalus annulatus. The sequence continues at coordinate 8,603 of WOVY01003434.1, forward strand.
TGGTAGTAGTCATGGTAGTAGTAGCAAAAGTAATATCAGTAGTAGTAGTAGCAGCACTAGTAGCAGAACTAGTGGTAGTAGTAGCTGTAGTAGAATAAAAGTATTAGTATTAGCATTGTAGTAGTGTCGTCAAATAGTAGTAGCAGTAGCAATGGCGATGGCAGTTGTAGAACTGACAGTCATTGAAGTAATATGATTAGTGGCTACAGTTTGCCTTTCCTACCAGAATCTTCTCGATCAAAATAAAGAGAGTGCATGCTCTGAAATTCTTGCCAACTATGTACTAGCTCAAATAGAAGCATTAAAGCGATAAAAAAAAGCGAAAAGCTCATATCACGTTTCACGCTTGATCTTCTGTTTTACCAGAACAGCTTTACCGGGAAAAAATCGCCGCATATAGTTTAAAAAATTATATATATATATATATATATATATATATATATATATATATATATATATATATATAGTACAGAAGCCGCCGAACACTGAAGTGGGTCGAACTCTTAAGTGCTTTTTAGTGGGTGACCCCGTGTTTTGGCCGTTACTGTCGCCATTGTGTAGGCTCGCTGTGTGCCGGCTAATAAACGCCATAACAAATTGGTGGAGAGTGCTACGATCCCCTTCGATGCCCTTGGAACTACGCTCACGTAGGCTGCAATCTACCATGTCCCACGACGCCTCTCAGCAAAAGCCTCCTCCCATGCCACCCCCTTGTCACGGTGTCCCCAGGATCCGCGATCCACCCATCTTCACGGGCGCCGATGGCACTGACGTGGAGGACTGGCTCGCCATTTACGAGCGCGTGAGCGTCCCCAACAAATGGGACGAGGACGGCAAATTGACAAACTTAGTGTTCTACCTTGCGGGCGTTGCAAGTTTGTGGTACACCAACCACGCGTCCGAGTTTGCAACCTGGTCTGGTTTCAAGACTGCTATCACCAACGTTTTTGGCCGCCCTGCCGTTCGCAAGCTGCAAGCCGAGCAGCGCTTACGCGAACGAGCTCAGCAGGCCGGTGAGTCATTCACCAGTTACATTGAAGATGTCCTGGACTTGTGCAAGAAGTCAAACGACAGCATGTCCGAATCAGACAATATTCAGAACGTCATGAAGGGCATTGACGATAAGGCCTTCACGATGCTGCTTGCCAAAAACCCAGGCACAGTAGCTGAGGTCATCACGCTGTGCCAGCGCTACGAGGAGCTCCGCCGGCAGCGTTCGATGACCCGTCGCTCCACACCACGAGATGCAGGGCTTGCAGGCTTGGAAGCGAGCTGTGATCAGGTGGCACTGCTGGCAGATCTCAAGTCCTTCATACGTGAGGAAATCGCGCGGCAGTTCTCTCTCCTGCCCTTTGCCCACCCACCGGCTGCTCAACAATCGGCCACTACCATTCTTCCACCCTTTCGCCGAGGGATTGAGCAGGAAATAGCGGAAGTCATGCCAGCGTACCACCCACAACAACTTCCGGCCCCTGCGCCCCCAAGTTACGCCCAAGTGGTCGCAAGGCCGCCTCCAGTCGTTCAAGCGCCTGCACCAGTGACTTACGCCGAAGCTGCCTCACGACCTCCGTCCTTTGCAGCGGGTATGCCGGCTGCGTATGTTGGCGCAACCCCTCAGCCTCATTTTCAGCCCACCATGCAGCCTTTCCAGCCACCGTTCCGGGCAAGACCCACCCCGGCAAACCGATGGCGCACACCCGACAACCGGCCCATCTGCTTTGCTTGCGGTTACGCCGGTCACGTAGCCCGGTATTGCTCTCGACTACAGCCGGCTCCCATTTCTTCTCCTGTTGCTGGCCACCTTAGCCGTTCGTATAACGACGAACTGCCGTCTGTGCCACTGTCGTCTCGCCCAGGTCCGTCTGCTCGAAGGTCGCCGTCTCCACGACGTCGGTCTCTGTTCCCATGCGGCCGAGTTCTTCTGCTCATGAGCGGGAAAACCAGTCGTCGCAGTCCCAGAGGCAAGGACTGCCACGCTATCGCATTGTGAAAGCCCTCAGAGCCGCCCATCTAATGTCATTGACGTGCTTGTGGACGGTGTTCATGCATCTGCTCTTATTGACACCGGAGCTGCGGTATCAGTTATGAGCGACAACCTTTGCCGCTTGCTTCGAAAAGTGACGACGCCGATTTCTGGACTGTCCCTTAGTACCGTTAGCTCACATCGTATTAATCCTACAGCAGGCTGCACAGCTCGCGTTGTCGTTCAGGACGTTCGGTATGTCGCCCAATTCATCATCATTCCTGCATGCTCTCATGACGTCATCTTGGGATGGGATTTTCTCTCCCGCAACGACGCCGTCATTCATTGTGCTGCCGCCGAAATTGAACTCTCGCCCTTCTCGCATTTGACGCCAGAAGACGGTCCCTCGACACTGAACAAGATTCTTGTGAAAGACGATACTATAGTGCCTCCAAGCTCGACGATGGGTGTATCGGTCTACTGCACCAGTCTCTCCGACACAATTGCACTTGTTTCGCCATCCTACCGTGCTTCCAGGAGGAAAGGGCTGCTAGTACCTTTCGCGACCGTGCAAATCACCCAGGGCAACGCCGCTATTTTCGTGACCAACCCATCCCCGTACACTGTTACCTTGGTTCGAGGGGAATGTCTCGGCAGAGTGGAACCAGTCGACGACGCACAAGTCCTGGACGTACCCGAAGACTCGCGTTGTCTCGATTCACGTACCATCAGTGCTGTTTCTACTTCTGACCCATCATCTCCTGATGTATTTGGCCCATTCATTGACGACAACCTTACGTCAGTGCAGCGTTCCCAGCTTCTAGACCTGTTGCAAGAATACCATTCTTCTTTTGATGTCGGGCGAAGTTCTCTCAGTCGCGCGTCCACTGTTACGCATCGTATTGACACTGGTGCCCATCCATCATTACGGCAACGTCCATACCGCGTGTCGCCTGCTGAACGCCGGGAAATTAACGAGCAGGTTGACGATATGCTCCGACGCGACGTCATTCGGCCCTCGGACAGTCCATGGGCGTCTCCTGTTGTTCTTGTTGCAAAGAAAGATGGTTCTGTGCGGTTCTGTGTGGACTACAGACGGCTCAATAAGATCACTCGCAAGGATGTCTACCCACTGCCGCGCATCGACGATGCAATTGACAGCCTTCACGGAGCCCAATTTTTTTCTTCTATCGATCTGCGCTCGGGGTACTGGCAAGTACCCCTGGCTGATGACGCTCGACCGAAGACTGCCTTCATCACACCCGACGGCTTGTACGAATTCAACGTCATGCCGTTTGGTCTGTGTAATGCACCTGCGACATTTGAGCGCATGATGGACACCGTTCTGCGCAACTTGAAATGGCACACGTGCTTGTGTTACCTCGATGACGTTGTTGTCTTCGCTCCAGATTTCTCCACCCATCTCCAACGTCTAAAAGAAGTTTTCGCACGTGTGAGCAATGCCGGCTTGCAACTGAATCTGAAGAAGTGCCGCTTTGCAGCACGCCAACTCACCATCCTAGGGTACGTCGTGTCCAAGGATGGCATTCTTCCTGACCCAGCCAAGCTTCGGGCCGTGGCCGAATTCCCAAAACCTGCGTCCGTCAAAGAACTGCGTAGTTTCGTGGACCTGTGCTCATACTTCCGACGCTTCATACGAAACTTCGCCACAATTATATCACCGCTGACGAAGCTCCTCGGAAGTAACGGGCCCCTCAATTCGTGGTCGTCAGAGTGCGACAACGCGTTCTTGAAGCTCCGCCACTTGTTGACGTCTCCTCCCATTCTCCGCCACTACGACCCTACGGCCCCAACAGAAGTGCACATGGACGCCAGTGGTGTAGGCCTCAGCGCTGTCCTGGCGCAGCGCAAACCCGGGTTCCCTGATTATGTTGTGGCATATGCAAGCCGTACGCTCACAAGAGCCGAGACAAACTACACCGTCACGGAAAAAGAGTGCCTGGCGATCGTCTGGGCTCTTACAAAGTTTCGGCCTTATTTGTATGGTCGCCCATTCGATGTCGTCACTGACCATCATGCACTATGCTGGCTGTCATCATTGAAGGATCCCTCAGCCCGCCTCGCCCGTTGGGCTCTTCGCTTACAAGACTACGACATCCGCGTCCTCTACCGCAACGGACGCCAGCAGGCTGACGCCGACGCCCTCTCGCGCTCCCCCTCTGCCTGAAACTAACGTGCTCTGCTCAGTATCCTCGGTTGTTGTTTCTGCCATTGATGTTGACATCATCGCTACCGAACAGCGAAATGATAATTGGATCGCCCAACTGATCGACTTGCTCTCTGATCCGTCCGCAACGCCATCCACGCGTGTCTTGCGTCGTCGAGCTCACCATTTCGCCATTCGTGACGGCCTCCTACACCGACGCAATTACGACGCCGATGGCCGGCAGTGGCTACTCGTGATACCCCGCAGTCTGCGGTCGGAGATATGTGAATCCTTCCATTCTGATCCACAGTGCGCGCACTCTGGGGTATTCAAAACCTACCATCGCATTAGACAACGCTACTTCTGGCGCGGGATGTACCGCTACGTCCAGCAGTTCGTTCGCTTCTGTCTCGCTTGCCAACGCCGCAAACCGTCCGCACACATGTCACCAGCCGGTCTGCAACCACTACCTTGCCCTGACCGTCCGTTTGGGCGCATAGGTATCGATTTGTATGGACCACTTTCCATGACGTCCACTGGCAATCGCTGGGCCATCATCGCCGTAGATCATTTAACGCGATACGCCGAAGCCGCCGCTCTCCCTGCGGCTACTGCGCGTGATGTTGCGTCCTTCCTACTACATCGATTTATACTGCGCCACTGTCCACCCCAGGAGCTTCTCAGCGATCGAGGCCGTGTCTTCTTGTCAGAAGTCGTCGATGCCATTCTCACTGAGTGCCATTCTGTCCACCGCAAAACTACTGCTTACCACCTGCAGACGAATGGTCGGACCGAACGCTTTAACCAAACCCTCGGCGACATGCTGTCGATGTACGTCGCCGGCAACCACACGAATTGGGATACCATACTGCCCTTCGTCACCTACGCCTACAACACCGCCCCTCAGAGCACGACTGGTTTTTCACCTTTCTTTTTGCTGTACGGAAGGCACCCGTCACACACCATCGACACGATACTCCCGCACACGGCGGATCCATCTGAGTGTACACCTATTTCCGAGACCGCCAGGCTTGCTGAAGAGTGTCGCGAGCTTGCGAAGACGTTTACGACGCATGAGCAAGAGCGGCAGAAGAGTATTCGTGATGGCTCCGCCACTTCTGAGCCCACGTTCCTTCCTAGTTCCCTTGTATGGCTCTCAATCCCGACCTCTGTAGCTGGCCTTTCTTCCAAACTACTCCCGAAATATGAAGGTACCTACCGTGTGATCAAGCGCACATCTCCGGTCAACTATCTTATCGAGCCAATTGAACAATCTTCGGACATGCGCCGCCGCGGGCGCGACCTAGTCAACGTGGAGCGCCTGAAGGCTTATTATGACCCGCTCGTAGTGACAAGCTGTTAGGTCGCCAGGCGGCTCCCTCTTCGACCCCGGGGTAATTGTACAGAAGCCGCCGAACACTGAAAAGGGTCGAACTCTTAAGTGCTTTCTAGTGGGTCTGCCCAAAAAGAACGCCGCTCGCGCGGAGACCCCGTGTTTTGGCCGTTACTGTCGCCATTGAGTAGACTCGCTGTGTGCCGGCTAATAAACGCCATAACAATATATATATATATATATATATATATATATATATATATATATATATATATGGGAAAGAAGTGTATACCTAAGGGCTCGTTTTTTGGGGTTTTGACACAATAATCATGAGATCTAACAGACAATAATGCCAAGGAATATATAGGCGAAGTTATTAGAACCAATGTAAAGTAAATGAGAATAAAGAAGAAAAGTGGGTGAAAAAATAACTTGCCGTGAGCAGACATACATATATATATATATATATATATATATATATATACATGAGGAATAAGGTTTTTTCACGTGCAACCAGCCGATTCGGTCTTACCAGTAAAGATTCTTTCTGCATTGATGTGGAGCTGTGCACAACAGGCGGTAAATACTTACCATACTTAAACTTCCTATTTTTTGTCATTCGACTAGAATGATCGTCAAAATGATGTCGACAAGCGGAAAAAAGAGTACTGTTTTGTCTCTTTCGGAAAAATTGTGAAACTTGCTGCCTTCTAAGCCTCCTTCGAGTCAGGGAAAATGGCTGCATGTTCCGATTGAGCCATGTTTTTTAAAACTTGCGAAATGTAAACTTGCGTAAGTACTTCAGTGATGCACAAAGTCTGTCGAAAGAGCGTACCATTACAATGTCTCGGCCTACTTCCTTCGGTTGCCATTCTCTAAGATTCGCTGACTGAAGCATTGGGATTTTCGCTAAGACGCAGCATTAGAGACGAACATCACCTTGATCATTAGCTATACTTAAGTCGTATAATGGCGCATTACACAAAATTGACTGATAGCTCTTCATAACACAGATTTTCTTCATTACAGCTGCGCTCTTGTACTCACACGTATACATAGTTCTTCGATTACGCGTTTTTCAGAACAATGCTTAAGTTTACGAACACAGTGTTTAAAAGTAACATTATTTCCTAAGAAAAGCAGAATATGCAAACATGGACTTTGCAAACGTTAACGTGAGTTTAATGCTCCCCATTTCTTTGTAACATAAACGCGTTTTATAGGAGCTGGAGCTCTTATGTCATTGTTTTTAATGCAATAGCCTTAAAGAGCTTCTTTCTCAGAAATACAGTGTCGGTATCAACGTCGGCGTTTTTACTTGTCACCTCAAATTGTCATTTTGTTCGTAGGCAAAAAATCGAGAAAGATGCAAATAAATAGGATAAAAAATGGCAGCATACCCACGAAGTGAATGATGGAGAGTGGGGCGAAGAATTCGTCCGTCCATTCGTTCTTGCTTACCGTCCGTCCATGCGTCCGTCACTGTGACCGTCCATTGCGTCCATCAGCCCGTCCGTGCGTGCGTCTGTTCATGCGTCCGTCCCTGCGTTCGTCCATGCAGCCGCCCCTGCGCCCATTCATGCATCCATCGATGCATCTGTCTATGTGTCCGTTCGTCCATCTATTCAACACTCCAAGTATCACCCCTCGCATCTTTTCATCATATATTCCCCATAGAGAAGCACCGCCACCCAGCGGACATTTTAAGGACTAAACGAGAGTTGGCACTCGCACACTTTCTTACGGCTTACGCTTCGGGTCCACTTCCCACCTTTAACCACCTCGAGTTCATGGTATATACTAGTTCAGTGTATCCATGGCACTGCGGCCGAACGCTCGCTAAACCTTTCGAAAACCAAGGAGGTTACGCCCAGCGAGTATGACGTAGCAAACTTTTCAGTCAGATAGTGCTCAATGTACATGCCAATGGCTGCTAATGGGAAATAAGGGGCGGAGAATTCGGCTTTTACTTTCTTACGGCTTGCGCTTCGTATCTACTTCCCATTTTTAACCACCTCGAGTTCATTCATGGTATATACAAGTTCCTTGTATTCATGGCACTGCGGCTCAACGCTCGCTAAACCTTTCTAAAGCTAAGGGAGGTTACACCCAGCGAGTATAAAGTAGAAACCCTTTCTTGTCAGATAGTGCTCAATGTGCATGCCAATGGCTGCTAATGGTGATCGCAGCCTGCGCGTTAACTAAAAGCCGAATGCTCCTGTCTCTCATTCCCCATTAGCAGCTATTGACATGTACATTGAGCACTATTTTTCATTGTTCAACAACGCACAGAAGAAGTCTCTCACCGGCACCACCTTGGAGGTCAAAATGTTATACTTGTTACAGACTACGAGGGATGAACAGGTGCCGCTATAAGAAGTTTCGCCCCTAAAATTGGGGGCTTAAGATAGAACCTTACCAGCGTTGTTTGCGTGGCAAGGGGGTGTTCTCCACACAGCCACGCGTCTGCTGGGAAATACAGTGAAAATAACGTCATCTACTTAAAATTGCAGTGGAAGTAACTTAAATGCGTTACAAACGCACATGTCCTGTTTACGTGCTTCAGAATGCAACATTTACTATCGCAGTAATAAGGGGTAATACAAGCGAACATTACGATCGGGCGTCAGAACATGTTGTTATCGTGACTTGATAGTTTAAAGTGGGCCACTCACTAGAGAATGCGCGCACGTTACTGGTGCTTTCCCATTAGGGTCACGTAGTGGGTGTGAAGCAAATTCGAGAAAATTTCACGCGTGCCATAGGAGCCGTGGCCGAGGTTTGATGCATGCTACCCATCGCATAAAGTGCGGCCGTAAGCGAAAGCTTTCTGACACAGAGCCATTTTTACCTCATACGCACTAAGGACAGGATATTGCTATCGCGTTTGACTACTAAAGGCAAAGCTTAAGGGTCCCGCCAATTTTTTACAACCAATTAAAGAAACAAAAGTAGCACGCATACTTCTTTCCTATAACTGCAAGTCTTGACCGCAAAAATACTACTCTTTTCTAATACTTGCTTTTTTGCCTGAAATAAACTTTGTTGAGCATTATCGCATGTTCCCTGAAGCACACAAATAGAAAATGACCAGAAATTGGCAGATCTCACGTACACTGGGAATCGATAATATGCGAAGCATGAAGGAGGAAGGGGGATAAGTTTGTTTAAAATTAGCGCACATCATGAGGTGCACGTAAGTTTGGCCGTACATGATTTCCATGGTTGCGCCAGGCATGTGTCCTCATCGTCAATTCACATCACGTTACACCAAGTTTGGTATATGTGAAGCTGGCAAAACCGCCGAGAGCGCACTATGAGTGTACTAAATAACAATGTTTTACGTGGCATGCATGCCATGATCTTCATGTTTGAATGTGTCCTTTACTTTCTTCATCCATTATTGTCACGAAATACCAAATTTGGTACATGTGAAGCTAGCAAAACGTCCTCGAGCATGCTATGAGTGTAGCTTGTAGTCATGTTTTACATGACACGCATATTATGATTATCATGTTTTGGGCGGGTCATTTACCTTTTTCGTCTTTTCACGTCACGTAATACCAAATTTGGTATATGTGAAGCTAGCGAAACAGCTGCAAGTGCTTTGTGAGCATGGTATGGAGTCATGGTATTACATGAAGCACATGTCGTTAATAACGAGTTTGAACGTGTCATTTACATTCATCGTCCGTTTGCATCACGTTATATCAATTTTGGTATATGTGAAGCTAGCGAAACGGCCGCGAGCACACCGTGAGCGTAGTCATGGTGTGCTCATGCTTTCATGACTTACATGACATACATGTCATGGCTTTCACGTTAGTGTCTGGTCAATTATGTTTGATATGCATAATGGCATGCCATACCAGTTTTGCAACATGTCATGTGATCAAAACCACCGCTGAAGCAGCAAGACCATGACTTTTTTAATGATGAAGTTCATGACGTACATAAGATTTCCATGTTATGACTAGTCGCTTATGCTCGTCGTGCAGACATGTTATGCCATCATACCAATTTTGGTGTAGATAACATAATGGAAACAGCCTGGAGAGCTAAAAGTCGTAGGCGGCTAAATAGATAGATAGACAGTTACTGCCAAGCTCGCGGAAGTTCGCTAGGAAATGCTTCGCATTAATAATGCGACCTCGAAATGTGTGGCGAAAAGGCACAACATATTCGGCGTTAGCGTGATTACAGTAGAAGAAACCACAAAGGATGTTTATGACTACTTAAGCCAGAACTCAAATCATCAAAGTTAAAGCAAGCTGATGCTTTAGGGACACTAGTAACTTTTTGGTTGAAGCACTGTTTCAATGAGAAAAGTATGCCTTCATTTTTGTTAAAATCACCTGTATTGTCTTTGCATTGTTTTCCGTTAGTTTTCAGTAGTACCGTGTCTAACAAGAGAAATGAACTCTTAGAATTTCCACTTGTTTTCTTCGTTCACTACGAGGTGTTTGTTCTGTCAGACTTCAAGTTATCAGGTAGTATGTGAGGGATTATCGGTCAGCTGCCAGTTTGTATTAGGATTACGTGTGACGTGATGCCAACACGCAAAAAAGAAGAGAATGTGTTCTCCTCAGAAAAAAAAACACTGAAACATTCACGAAGTCAATGATGAGCAAGGAGCTCCAGAAGTTAAATCCGGTAAACAATGAATCATCTGTACATCTGCTCATTCATCTTCATATAAAAACGTGACAGGGGAGTCTAGAGCTCGTGGCCACGCTTATTGCCTCATGACAGCGCGTCTATACCACACTTGTGCTGCCTTGGCAGCGCTACACACAACGCGTTTCAAACGTGTTTGTGCAAAGCTAGAGAATCTTGAATAACGGAGTGTAGTGGAGAGTTCCAGATGGTGGTGCCTATACAAGTGCTCTGATGGTGGTTGAATATTTCTGTGAAATGCACCGGAGAGCGTAATGCGAGACCATGTGTCTCTTCGACCCGCGAGCTCTCACCACAAGAATTGTTGATGTTAAGTCCGCTCTGCTGCTTATTCCAAGCCCTTAGCACCGCTGCCTTGGCTTCCTGGGTTATCATGGCAAGTAGGTACAAGAGAGCTCCGCTGAGCGTCAGCGCGCCGTCTAGTGAGCACTCTTTAATACTAGAGCCTTACAAAACTTATACAGATATGTAGCGGGTAAAAAGACAATGAGGCAGATATTATGAAGAACAAGCACTTGCTCTCGAC
>WOVY01003436.1:0-37782 GCA_013436015.1 Rhipicephalus annulatus
CTTCCTTCCAAATAAAATAATCCACATAGATTCACTTCCCAGAGCTTATACACTGATGGCATCATTGGTGCTATACAAATGAGTGTACACTGAAGGATTATATCGACTAAGTACATGATTACTGCATCCATGGCTTTACTTGTACTACAAAGAATGCAAACACAGTTACCATTGGCGGCCATGGATGCTGTGATTTCTGGCATGCAATTGTAGAGGCACGCAGGCACTTAACACACGTGTTAAAAATTTCAGCTCAAAAATATTTGCCCACTAACACTACAGCAGCCTTTAAATTAGTGTCATAGTTTGGTATCTTCCATGCAAAATTTCAATAATTTTGAATGCAAGCAAAGGAACTGCTGAATAATGCACTGCTAAGAAGTTAAGCAGCAGCTGCTCCTGACATCACAATGTGCTCTTTCTGCTGTTGTAAACTTTGAGCAGGAGAACAGTCACTGGCAGTCCCTTTATACTTGTTGGTCTTCTGTGCTCTGTTCTTGATACACTGTACATGACCGTGGAGCACCGAACCCCTTGTTACTGTTGGAACTTAGAAAAATACAGATCATTGTTACAACCATGCTATATGCAAGAGTGTATAGTTATCAATTATGTGCCCATATTTACAGATATTGTATTTTCAGAAGCCAATGTCAAGCCTCAACACACACACACACACAAACAGTGAAGGCTGAAAATATATTTAATATGGTACAAGAGCAAAACCACAATGTTATAGATGAAGGCATGAAACTTCTGACAGGCATAAAAAGCCAATAGAGTTTCTTTTTTTTCGACTTTACACTAGGTGCGAGAAGTAGACTACAAATAAGTTCACTAAGAAACACAAGTTAGACTGCATTACAAGACAAACAGCCAATGTTGATAACATTAAGGCTGTCTAACATAGCCAGCTCACCATACCGCATATAGGAGCAAATGGGCAGTCTAGAAGACACAAAGAACTTGTGGATTATGAGTGTGCTTGTTACTGACATCTATTATTCTAAATGAAGAAAACCTTTCAAAAATGCACTTCATCAGGGGAAATAATCATACGCAACAAACACAACGGGCTCCTACAGGTGCCACCAACACTCACCATTATTGTTGATACCAGTGTCTTGCCAGATGGATATGCTGTGTCCTGCACAGAACACCAAAGGAGCGCTCCATGACTTGAATTGCATGTGTGCTAGCTGCATCGCTCTGCTGCTGAAATAGGCTAGCCACAGACAGAGAAAAGAGAAGCCATGGCTTTGAAACACACTGAACGTCACCTTTAGAGATCAACAATGCATACTTAGGTCAGGTACAATTTGTAGAAAAATATATATCACTATGCAATCGTGGTGATCATGTTCGGCTGAAACACAAGCAACAGCACTGAGAGAGAAAAAGCTACATTAGGTAAAAGATGCAGTTACTGGCCCTATGTCATCTGAGGCTTCTTCAATAGGTCTTTCTCCTCTCAATTTGTGAAAAGCCAGGCAATTTTCACCCACTTGCTATTTCCTTCCACAGCACTTGATCCACAGAGGGAGTCACAAGCTCGAGAGCTCAATAAGGAATCAAAGTATTTGTGCTCGTTTCAAAGCACAAACTTTTGAGTCTCAGATTATTGGAGTTTCATTCATAAGCTGCAGGCTTTCAGCTTTCAACATTCTCAATTATCTTGCAATTTAGTTCTATAAATGTTGAATAAGAATTATGTGTAAGAATATTACAGGTATCCACTGAAAGCAACCATGCTTGGGTTTTCAATTTGTGCACAGTAAGTGGTGTTTACGTAATCATATGTATTAAAGAAAAACTAACCTTGCAGCCAGCCGTTAGGCAGTTTTGTGCCCTCGAAGCTCCCAAGCAAATTGCAGTCCTTCCAGATAAGGCCGCCATGCATGCTTCCACGCCACATTCGCTGAATGATAACGGTCCGAGCAGTGACATAGGCTTGCACAGTTAGGGAGAACGTGTCCTTCCTATTTTTGTACAGGTGCTCCAAGTAATGATGAGGATTGATGTGCCAGAATGTGCAACCGATGCATCACAGGACCTTAACAAACCAAAATCTGCGATCTGTGAAGAGCCAAAAACTAGATATTTAAAAACAATCAATAAAACACTCACTTCTAATACTTATTTGAGGAAGCTATCACTTCGTTAAAGCGACCAAAATCTGCTATAACCACTTTGAAATAAACTGAAGCCTCATGTAAAATTTACGTACCGCAATATATATATCCTACTGAAGTATAGTACTACCACAGTGGTAATCGTCTATAGAACTAATTTTCCAAAATAACATAAATTTTTTAAGTGCAACCTGGCTCCTGAAAAATAAATTCACATTAACTCTCCAACTATCAAACATGGTCAATCGACTGGTTCAACCTCATAATCAAACAAGAGCTCACTTGTATCAAATCACAAAAAACTTTTTATGTATTTGCTCCATAATATATGTATGTATATAACAGTAGTAGTAAATTTTTCATGCTTCAACTTACCATAGAGAAACATTACATCTGATGGGCTTAAAAACTTGCACACGTTATAGAACTGCGTGAATTATAGTACCGGTGAAATTTAGTTCTGCAAGGTGAACTCACCGATGGCAGCATTTTGTAGCCGTCGGTGTCATAAGGAATCAAGTACGGCCAACAGGCAAAGGGCATCTGCAGACTGGAAGCTGCCAATGACAGCAATGAAGGGCTGGCCAGGCGTGCACGTCCATTGATAAAGTGTAAGAACTGGCCATGACCGGCTGTTGTCAAGGCTCTAGTGCCGTGCAAAACGATGGCCAGACGAACTCGGAAACCGGTAGTTAGGCGATATTGGCCTACAACTTCATCCAAAGCAAGGCACCGGTGAAATCTTTGCTTTTTTGGGGGGCTGGAGGGAAGCTTGACGTTCACGGGCTCTCGCTGCCACATAGAACTCTCAATTTGTTACCGAAGAACAGTCGAGGCGCGCTTCCAAAGTAAAACGATCCACAACAGAATGTAGCATCTCGCAGTTTTGGTTCATCACATCACAGCGCTAGGACTATGGTTATCACAAAAAGGAGAAGTGACGACTTAACAAACAAAAGCGCCAAGCTGCCCCACCACGACTTCGCAGGGCAAAACAGTTATCAACGCTGTCTTTCAATTTTCGGTCACACGAGCACAGCTTGTTCACAAGTCTTGGAACGTCAACACAGCACCACTGTTCACAACGAACATCGTTTCACTCCCGAACAGTACGTTGCTCTCAAGTAAATAGAAGCGTACGGGCTAACTAGTGGTGAAGCAAGAACCAAGCGCGTAGTTCATACGTTTCCGTACGTACTTGGGGTCACTCAAGTAACGTGTCAGAACGCTGTCAATCCGAAATGTCGCACAGCACCAAACTGAGAGACTGGAAAGTCAAGCGAACGAACTGTTACCGGCACACAAACACACATTGCAGGCTTCTCGAGTGCTAGTTGCCGTCGATACATCGACGCCGATCCTCGCTTGATAACCACACCGACGCACAGGCTTCGCTACGCTTCACCGTACACCATTGCACTGCCACAGCTTTCCGCACTACTTACACGCACCGAAAGAGCTGCTGTAATCACAACACATCCGGTCAAACGCTGAAGTAACTCGTGCGAGAAGCGTTTGCTGAAAGTCACACCGACCGATATGCTATTTACGACGCCATGTTGTTTTCGACAACTGCGCAGCACATAAGATGATAAGAGAGCTCTTAGAAAGTACTTGCACTATTTTCACGGCGTGACAAAATTTTCTTTTATGTGCGAGGGGGGTGATATGACGAACAGGACAGGCGTGCCAGATGAAAGAAGTGTTTTGGCAACGTCATGGAGTGAGCTGATGTAGAGGGTATTGCTTCACAACCAATCACAAGCTGTGCCTGTCGGCCAAGCCGTCGTCTGCTCGCGTTTGTCGTCTGCTTCGATCAGAGCATGCGACAAGGGATTCACCTTCGCAACGCTATTATTCTCAGGTAAAGTGGTCGCTACGTCGCACAATATACATGTCAGTGGCTCGCTCTACCTTTGAATGATGTTCGTGCGCCAAGTTAAATGGCTGGTAATTGACTCAGGGATGAATTCAGCCAAGGTTTGCTCCAGAATCGTGAGGGTTTGCATATTTTTCGTGTCATACAAAGTTACTAGGGCCATTTCATTCCGATTGCTTGCCATAATATCAAGGTCCATATCGGTGTCTGAACAATGAAGGTGAAGATGCATGATTTGTTTGTAGTTCCATGCGTAATCACGCGCACCCCTGATACGCTTTGGTTTACAAAGTACGCTTTGTTCCAGATCGTCCCAAAGTGTATCGACAGCTGTATTTCAGAGATCGCAACGATTGGACAGTTAGAGCCAATGAAAGTACACTAGAGCACAAACTTTAGGAACAACTCACTGAAAACTTCCTCTCATTTTTATTTCCAATAGCGTGCAAAGAATGTGCTCCCATTAACCTCTTTGGTGGTAATTTCCACCAATGAGGCAAGGATCTCGAGTCCACTTTTAATTGGATGAGATGGGGCGCAACACAACATAACAAATAAGGTTGATCCTATGCCATGTCGCGTTCGAATGCACCGACCATTCACGTATCACATTGGTTTTCATCCAACCACAAATCTTTACATGCGTAGTTTTATGCCATTGACGCCCAATAGAATTCTTCAATTACTGCGACTTCTAACTTATTGGACGATGGTGATTGTCAACACCATCCACTGCGTACAAGGGAAACAACACGCGAAGCTCAAAGCGCCGAAAGAAATAAAAACGCACCAGCAGTCATCAGGCAGCCCTTGATGGGCGTGCATTAACTCAAAACCAGCCAGGGCACCAAAGTATACCGCTGCGGCAGCAGGTTCTAAGTAGCCACATTGTTCCTAAGAGTGGTCCGGACCACTCTTAGGATTTTCTCTCAGCCATGCTGTTTTTACGCACAATTTCGCTTCGTGAATCCACTTACGAGCACTTTTCGGTGAGGTAAGCAAATATAGCAACTGCATCACCATTGCTGACATGTTCCCGGGCAGTCACAGCGCGCTTTATTTGCAGCGGCCGATGTGACAACTATGGCCTCTTACGACGTTTTTTCGTTTCGAGAATCGACTTACGCAAGAAAATTTCTCTTGCGCAAAAATGTTTTCGTAAGTGAGTTTTGTGAATCCGGGCCCAGTACACTGTGTGCTATTCCAAAGTAGGATTATAAATGGCCTTCAAACGGCTGCTATGTGCAGTTTACGATACAGGGTAAGTCTTGATATTCTCTCTGCACGTTTGCATGCATGACCTCGTCTGTGATTCGTTCGTGCCTCTATATATGTTGCTGTGATACGTAAGTGCCATGCTATATACGTGAAGTAATTAGTGACCACTAATTATTTACGTCGACTGTTGCACTTCACTTATAATCTTATATATGCTTCTGTAATTGAACTATCCTGATATGGCAATGTACATGTACTTCTGCACAAACTTAACGCTGTTCTTAATAATTATTCGTTAGTTGACTGAATTGCTAGCTTTTTAAACAGCCGTTCTCAGTTTTTTTCTTTAAAATCCTCAAACTCGTCTGTTGTGAATGTTTCATCCGGAGTTCCCCAGGGTTCAGTCCTGGAACCACTTTTGTTTTTATAGTACATGAATGATTTGCCCAATTATGTGTCTGCGAAAACCCGCGTTTACGCTGATGACTGTGTCCTATATAATGTAAATATTACCAATGATTACCACAATTTATTAACGATTGTTTTCCACAATTTTGCAGATGGTGTGACACATGGTAAATGAACATAAACTTTACTCAAACAGTTGGTTTTTCCTACTGTAAACGCAGCTCCGTTTCGTTGTTCGATTACTCCTTCAATGTCTCCTCTATGTCACGTGTGTCCGAATATAAGTACCTAGGCCTCATCTTCACACCCAATATGTCTCGGTCTAAACATATCGAATACTCTTGCAATAAAGCTTTAAACAAACTGGGCTACCTAAATCGTACATTAGAAGATGCTGCACCCAAAACAAAGTTGCTAACGTTTAAATCGCTCATCCGTCACATCCTTGAATATGCCTGCCCCGTTTGGAACCCTCATAAAAAATCGGACATCAGCACACTAGAATCCGTTCAGAAGAAAGCTATCCGTTTCATTTTCTGCCGTTACGACTGGAATTTCTCACCCTCCTCTCAACTTGCTACGCTAGGTCTGCAAACCCTGTCCCAGCGACGTGAGCTCGAATGCCTAAAGTTGATGCATATTCTTGTTAATACCCACGCTACGCATTAACAAACGAATATCCCTCTTCTGATAAACTGAAACCCACAAGAAATAGCCACAAACTCAACCTAACACCATTCCATCCACGTACTAACCTATTTAAATTCAGCTTTTTTCCGCACACTACAGAAGAATGGTATGTATTGCCTGGGTCAACTAGATCATTGCCTTTAGAAAATTGCTTGCATGAATGTATTGATTCGCGATTTGATTATTAAGAGTTGTATTCTTGTGTGTGCTGATGTATAGCAAACCCATTGCTGCGATAGCCCAACTCCGGCTGCAGTATGTAAAAATAAATAAATACATAAATATATAAATAAACGCCCTTTAACTAAAAATTCAGTAATTTAATAATTACTCGTGTCAGCACTGTTCACGAACTACTTTGCAGACATCAAGTTTCACTAATCAGCATTTTACTACCTTCACTTACTGGAAAGTTGGTATTTTTTGTCACAAGTAAGCGGTTAGTATTTCGCTAGTGAATAATAAAACATATTTTAAGAGTGTATATATGTTTGAATGAATTGTGGTAATTTATATTGACGCAAGGCAAACGCAGTATTCAAACTACGCACGCTAGTTCGTGCGCCCCCCAAGAAACCAGCGGCTTGATGATGAAACAAGAAAAGGCCGTGACGGCCCGCGCCTCCTCAGCACGGGATTTTGATGAAAAAGAAGTGGTGCACCGCTCGAGGGTTTCTCGGAGAACAATCATGGCAGACAAGCCCGAAGGAACAGCCTGATCGAGCCTGAGCGAAGAAGGCGATCGTTCCTGCAGTAGTTGGCGCTTTCTAT
The DNA here is from genome assembly GCA_013436015.1 of Rhipicephalus annulatus. Taxonomy (NCBI): domain Eukaryota; kingdom Metazoa; phylum Arthropoda; class Arachnida; order Ixodida; family Ixodidae; genus Rhipicephalus; species Rhipicephalus annulatus. The sequence continues at coordinate 7,099 of WOVY01003436.1, forward strand.
TGCACGGCCTGTGGGAGGGGATTGGCCACACTCATCGCCTTTGGTTCTTTATTAGCGGTAGAATTTCTTTTTGCTGATTTTTCAGGAGCCATCAATGCCGGTCTCCGGCCCCGGCCAGGGCTCGCCCTGGTCGGCCAGTCGCCCTGCTGAATCGGTACCACTGGAGTGTTTCTTCAAGAACGGCGTAAGCAGTTTGCCTGTCGCGCTTGTGCCCACTGATGGCGGAACCATTCGGTTGAGTGAAACGGAGGTGTTCCAAGAAGAACTTCGCAACATAAGCGGTCATTTTCTGGACATCTCGGAGGTGAGGCGTTTTGGCAAGACTGGCATGCTATGCAGATCTTCAAATATTCAATGCTTAACAGACTTACTGGCCGCCACGAGATTTGCGTTCATTGCTGTTCGCGCTTTTATCCCCCCTCATCTTGCTTGCGTGAAGGGCATTGTTCGTGGTGTTCCAACTAACATTAGTCCTGAAGCATTCTTAAAGATGGTCTCTCCGGCTGGCGTGACATCTGTCTACAGATGCACCAGACCTGTAGGTGATACGCGAGTCCCTACTGAAAGCGTCATCGTTACCTTTGCTGGTCTCACACGCCCCTCTGAGCTGAAGGCCTGGCCTTATCTATTCCGTGTAGAGGCATTGACACCTCGCCCACTGCAATGCCGTAACTGCTGGCGATTTGGACATAGCGCTAATGCTTGCAGGTCCTCATTGAGATGTGCGAATTGCGGTGGGGCACATGCCGCATCAAATTGTCAGGAAGACAACTACAGGTGTTGCCTATGTGATGGAGCACACACAGCCACGGACAATAGCTGCCCTGCTCGAGAACGTGAAACACAAATTCTAGACATAATGGAGAAACGCCGTTGTTCTCGGTCTGAGGCAACTTCTTTATTAAAGAGCGCGAAGTGGGGTACGCTGCTGCTACGTCACGCCAGTGTGGGTCAATTGAAGCGACGGTCGCTTCCGCAGTGTCGGCAGCGATAGATAAGGCCATGCCGATGATTATGGAACGGCTTTTCAACACCTTTGCTGAAGGTCTGACCGAGATGCTCGCCGCCAGGTTAAACAGCCTTATTCCCTCCTTCGCTGCACACACTGTCACGGTCCAGGGTGAAGATGAGCACCTCGACAATGAACAAAATAATCGCCGTCAAGAAGATGTTAACCCTGCAACGCTCGTCAGCACTCAGTCGCCTACCCCTGTGGGGCCCAGTGGGTCGTTTGGTGACATGAGGCTTGGTAATATCACTCATAAACGACGCAATGCTCCATTGTCTCCAACCAATTTGCCAATGTCGAAACCAAAAAAAGTTATTACTGATACCAACAATGAGCAGGACGTTTTGCGTTCTGCAGTAGAGTCAACTATATTAAGTTCATCATAGCGCCTGTAAAAGTTCTTCAGTGGAATTGTCGCTCCGTATCTTCCGCTTACATAGATCTTATTTATCTCATACAGCAAACAAATCCTAGTATAATTTTACTTCAAGAGTCTTGGCTTTCAGTAAACCAAACATTTACTCTGAAATACTTTCGAACATTTAGACTGGATCGGCCAGGTAGAGGAGGTGGATTATTGGTTCTAATATCTTCAAAAATGTGTCATCACGTTTCTGTAACTTTTGAACATATTTGTCCGGATTGTGAATTGTTAGGATTAGATTGTTTGTTACCTAACTCCAACAGGATTACAGTGATTAATGCGTACTTTCCTAATGGAGTAAGACGCACAGATCACCTAGACTGTGTTATCAAGAATTCTTCGTCAAATTCAATTTTATTGGCTGGGGATTTTAACTCGCATCACACCTCTTGGGGGCTTAAAACAGATAGCTGTGGCAAAAGATTGTGGAATTGGTTGCAGGATAATAATTTTCGCTGCCATAACTCTGGACAAGTTACCTTTCTACGCGGGATAAGCTCATCAACATTAGACCTAACATTTTCTTGTGGCCAGTTTATGATTTCATCGTGGGAAACGTTTGATAATGGGACGAGTAGTGATCATGTACCAATTACCTATGAAATAATGCTACCACAACTTACCTCTGCTATCCGGCAACAACGGTTCACCAACTATAAAATTTATAAAACTGTTTTAAACTCCGCGCTCTCGTCATTGAGAGGACGCGTCGGACAGCAACGAGCTGCTTCAGTCGTAGCGTGTCTAAGTGACTCTATCCAGCCGGCAGAGTTTTCTGTTAAGTATGGCAGCACACCGTCAAATTCAGCTTGGTGGAATGAAGATTGTACGCTTGCGTATAGGCGACGTAAAGCTGCTTGGAAACGTTTACGCCACAACCATACTCCAAAAAATTGGGTTGACTATAAGTTCCACGCAGCGCTGTTTAAACGTACAGTTGCAATAGCTAAAGATAAACACAATTCTGACTTACATTCGCGTTTATCAAAACCCGATAAAAGATCTGCCCTGTACAGATTTCTACGGAACAAAAAATCGACGAAGGTACCAGCATATTCGCATTCAGTAGTGCTGTCTCCTAAAGAGACAACAGATTTGTTAGAGGGCATCGCGAAAGGACTTGAAGCGCGTTTCGCTTCGTCATGCTTGAGACCTGTGACATTCAAAAGCGCAACCTCGGACTTTCGGGAAGTCACTATGGCTGAACTGGCAGATGTGATACTAACTGTAAAGCAAGCAGCTCCCGGTCCAGACCAGATTACAAACTCTATGATTAAATTGATATTTAATTCCCATCCCGAGGAGCTTTTGAATATTGTTAACTGCTCCTTACAGCACACATGGATTCCAAGCGCATGGAAAGTTGCTAAAGTTGTGTTGCTGCGAAAAAATCCAAGCCTCGGATATGTCCTGGATAACATTCGGCCAATTTCGCTTACTTCAAACCTAATTAAAATAATTGAAAGAATTCTTCATAGAAGGCTCAGTGAATTCATCGCTCGTCAGGACATTCTTTCACCAAGGCAAGTAGGATTTAGACCGGGGTGCTCTATATGGTCGGCTCATGTTGATTTGGAAAGCCGAATCCGCCTTGCAAAAGTATCTGGTGAGCTTTCTGCATTAGTCACGTTAGATATCGCAAAAGCCTACGATAGTGTGGAATACAGTACATTAATTTCAAGATTAGTGGACTGTGAGGTTCCCAAGTACATTATATCTTGGGTTCAGGAGTTTCTCATTGAGAGACAATTCTTTTGTTGCCACGAGGGAATTACTTCTGCCTCATATAAGCAAACAAGAGGTGTTCCGCAAGGATCAGTCCTGTCACCTCTTTTATTTAATATATTATTATCATCTATTCCCGTTCATAAAAATGTTCCTCTTTATGTCTACGCCGATGATATTGCTTTTTTCTCGTCATCCCGAGATATCAATAGTTTATATCAAATCTTGCAGTCATATTTGAGTGAGCTTGAGGTATGGCTTGGCGGGCTGTCTTTTTCACTTAATGTTAGTAAATGTGCTCTGCTTGTATTCCCTCTATCCGTTCCCGTATTTCTTTCACTGCATTATCGAAATGATCCGATTCCACAAGTAACAGCGCTAAAATATCTTGGTATTGTTTACGTGGACAATTTAAATTGGCAGCAACAAATAGAATCAAACACCCGTAAAGCAGAAAGCGCCGTAGGATTGCTCCGCCGGTTTTGCAATAAGAATTCAGGGATGCGCAGGGATACGTTACTTATGATATACAAACTTTACGTACGCCCAATTCTGGAGTTTGGCTGCGTTCTGTTTTCTGGAAGTGCTGAGTACAAATTAAGACCACTTATATTGCTAGAAAGGCAAGCTCTGCGGCTGTGTCTCGGACTACCTAGGTGTGTAGCGAATAGCGTGCTTTATTTGGAAGCTAGAATTATTCCACTTGATGCTAGATTTCGACAGCTTACTGTGCAAACATTTTTAAAACTTTACGATGCACCCCTCTTCTGTTCTCAGACAGTGTTCATCAAACATCCAGTTTCTTTCTTTCAGCGCCCGTGGTCTCGTTATCAAAGACCCCAAGTCATTTTCGTCGAGTCTCTGTTATCAAATCTTCACGTTTCCCTCCGGCATTTAACTCCCCAAACCCAATCCTCGGTGCCAGTTGACTTAATTTTCGATGATATTTTTCCAAAAAATGCCAAGTTACTTCCAAAGCATGTTCTGGAGGGCCTCCTTCAAGACCATCTAAGTCATTTTCCTAAATACGTAGTAATTTCGACGGACGCAACGCAAAATCTTCAGAAGGCTGGAGTAGGTATTTTTTCTCATCAGCTTAATTGGTCTTTTGCGCTCCGATTGCCTGACTTCACACCAATTTATCTCGCAGAATTCCTGGCTATTACATTGGCTCTTCGAAAACTAAATTATCAGCAATCAAAAGCTATTATTATTTCGGATGCTTTGTCTGTATGTACACATCTAACGTCCGCAAAGAAGTCTCCTCTTCTCAGGATATTTTGGTCTCTCGTACCGCATAGCCTATCAGAAGTTCGGTTTATTTGGGTCCCCGGGCATGCTGGAGTTGAACTAAATGAAATTGCTGATTCGCTCGCTTCGGCATCTTTAAATTTCCCTGTGGTGCCAGTAGCTCCACAGTTTCCTTTTATTACTGCCGAACGATTCAAACGCCTGTTAATCTTAAAAATGAACGAAACGTCGCTTCTACAATCTGAAGAATTTCGGCACTTGCAATTCACATGGAACACCGCAAAATGCCTTTCCCGTCAATGTGAGGTGACCCTCACAAGCTTTCGCTGTAGAGTTCCTCTGTTAAATTTTTATCTCAACAAATCAGGATTTTCATTAACTAACCTATGTGTAGTTTGCAATGAACCGGAAACAATAGATCACTTTCTTCTCACATGCCGCCGCTTCGCCTCACTGCGCCGAATAATTCTTGAAAGACCGATTGGTATGCTCGGATTGCCAGTCAATACATCCACCGTATTATCGTTTGGAGCCAGTCAGTTGGGTGTGGGCCACAGTGCTATTCTGTCAGCGCTACATAAATTCATTCAGGCAACCGGAAGGATACGCTGCTAGTGGTACTGCCAGATATATCCAATTCTTTCTTCCCCTTCCTCATTCTTGTTAATTCGTTTTATATATTCTGTTTTATCGTATTCTTCTACAATTTTATCACGTTTTTTTTTCAAAGGAACATTATAATTGTTTCTATCTAATTTCTCTTTATTTTTTTAGCAAGCGTTATAAAAATTATTTATCATGAGGTACAGTGTGGCCAATCCCCCATGTGGGTATGAGCCAAAATCTTCTAGGAGACAAGACAAGACAAGACAAGATTCACCTCCTTTTGCTTATCGCCTGTAAGAAACGCCGCTACATTTTCCTTTACTTTTCGGGCACAATTTAGCCCCAATAAACAGTTATTCGTACATCATTGGGATTGTACTTAATACTTCGGGTGCAGGAGCCGGGTAATGATCCCAAAACCAGTTGGACTTCGAGGAAGCTGCCCGGAACCACGAGCAGTCGAACCAACTGAGCTCACGCCTGTTCATCAGCGCTTCAGCCATCATCTACGTGGTCGCCGGAATTTCCCCTGCCACCAGAGCCCAGAGTGTCTCCAGCTGTCTCCGGTAAGAGTACCAAAATTTCAACCCCAACCGCTGCCGCACACGTCGTTTTGTCTCCAGTCACTGCCACGCACGTCGTTGTAGATGAGCCACGGACGCCGGACCTTTTTCATGGCGATCCTCATGAAGACGCCGAGGATTGGCTGGAGGGTTGTCAGCGCGTCGCCAACTGCAACGAATGGACCGAAGAACGGAAGCTCCGCCGATTTTATTTCGCATTGCAGGACAGCACACGAACGTGTTTCGAAAACCATGAACGTACCATTCGATCGTGGGATGATTTCCGACGGGAGCTACTAGCCACATACCCGAGTACAGACCGCAAGGCAAATTCATGGTCCCTTCTAGGAGCTGGTATACTGGTTCCACCGCATCAGTCCGGCTCTTGAGGAAAGTGCTGACAAGTTCAGCAGCCCCAAAAAAGATTGCAGCTCCTCCTTGCTAGTGGCTGCTGGCGCTTGCTACATGGCGTCAGTCTTGTTTTGGCAAGGGTGGGCCCCAGTGTTATCAATCCGGTGTCTACAGAATTGAATGCTTCTCGGGAACTTGCCAGAATGCTGAAAAAAGTGCTGACCCTTGGAAAGGACCACAAGTGCGAACCGCCGGGGGACACCTTATCGATCCGGCAGGCTTGTGTACCTCTAGAGTCGGGATACGCGGCTTCACCTACGTCGCCAGCTTCATTGTCCTGTCGAAGTTTTCAAGAGATGCAATTATCAGAATAGACTTTTTCCAGGTAAATAGCACAGTGATAAACTTGCAGGAAACGTGCGTTTAGTCCTCGACGAAACACGCCATCGCGACATTCGAGAGTGAAAAACGATTCAATGCGCTCCAGATTGCAGGTGATGATGTAACAGTGCCTGCAAGATCCATTATCGTTGTCACCGTGAAAAGCAATGTGTACAATGACTATGAAGGAAAGGCAGAAAGCAATACTGGGCTATTACTCTATAAAGGGATCTGTGCAGCAAGAGGAATTGTACGACTGCGTGATGGGTGTACGAGTGTCTGCCTGACAAATTTCCGAAATGAGGTGCAGCATCTTGCGAAGGCAACTGTTGTTGGTCACTTGCACGATCACGTTCCGATCACGGATTTGAGTTCTTCTGATACTGCACCGCTACACCCGGACGGTATAGATTACATACTCGCATCTATCCACATCAAAGCAGCCCTATCACCGAATCAGAAACGAAAAATCGAGAGCCTTATACGGGAGTACGCCTCGTGTTTTTCCACGTCATCGAAAGTGCAAAGAACATCTATCACCAAATACCGCATCATAATCGATCAATCTGTTAGACGTATTTGCCAGCAGCCGTACCGAGTGTCACCAAAAGAGAGAGAAGTCATCAGAGGCCAAGTTGAAGAAATGCTCAGGGACGACGTAATTCAACCGTCGGCCAGCCCATGGGCCTCATCTGTAGTACTGGTGAAGAAAAAGGACCAGACCTTGCACTTCCGCGTTGACTACCGAAAATTGAACGTCGTCACAAAGCGGGATGTCTATCCCCTTCCAAGGATTGATTACACCCTTGACAGACTACGAGACGCGAAATTCTTCTCTCTAGACCTCAAGAGCAGATACTGGCAGATAGAGGTGGACGAACGAGATCACGAGAAAACTGCTTTTGTGACCCCAGATGGGTTATACGAGTTCACTGTACTCCCATTTGGCCTGTGTTCCGCACTCGCCACATTTCAGCGGATGATGGATACTGTGCTGTCCGGGTTAAAATGGCAGTCCTGTCGTGTTTATCTCGATGACGTCGTGATCTTTTCGGCCACTTTCGATCAGCATGTGGAACGACTACAGACTGTGCTCGAAGCGATTAGTTCAGCAGGGCTGACGATAAAACCCCAAAAGTGCCATTTTGGTTTTCATGAGCTGCTTTTCCTCGGTCATGTGGTTAGCTCTGAAGGCATTCGACCTGACCCCGAAAAGACAGCAGCTGTAGAAAAGTTTCCTAGACCGACGGATAAAAGGGCTGTGAGACGATTCTTAGGACTTTTTGGCTATTACAGAAGATTCATCAAAGATTTTTCGAAGATTACGGAACCACTAACCCGACTGACGAAAGAAGACACGCCTTTCATCTGGACAAGTGAGCAAGAAGACGCGTTCAATGAGCTACGACAGCGACTGATAAGCCACCCCGTCCTGGCACATTTCCACGAAGAAGCCGAAACAGAGATTCACACGGACGCAAGCGATTTGAGACTAGGCGCGGTCCTTGTGCAGCTGCAAAACGGAGAGGAAAGAGTGGTCGCATATGCTAGTCGCACTATTTCGAGAGCTGAAATAAGTTATTCAGCGACGGAAAAAGAATGTCTGGCGGTAATATGGGCCATACAGAAATGCCGACCATACTTATATGGTAGACAATTTTAAGCAGTGAGCGTCCATCACTCGCTGTGCTGGCTCGCAGGCCTAAATGACCCCTCTGGGCGACTTGCTAGATGGAGCCTCAGGTTGCAAGAATACGACATAACAGTCGTATACAAGTCGGTTCGCAAGCACAGCGATGCTGAATGCCTGTCACGCGCACCAATAGAATCTACACCTGTGGAAGATGGGGACGACTTTCCGTTTCTTGGGGCCGTCAGCACCGCAGGCATGACTGAATATCAACGATCTGACGCGGAGTTGCTTAAACTGATCAAGCATCTGGAAAGGCAACCCGTACGTGTTCCTCGAGTTTTCGTCCGGGGATTGTCCTCGTACCTGATGAGAAACAATTTTATACAAGAGAAACTTCGAGAACAGCAGGGAGAAATTCCTACTCGTCGTTCCTTCGGCCTTGCGACCTGAAATCCCGGAAGCCTTCCACGATAACCCAGCAGCAGGACACCTTGGAGTGAGTAGAACATTGGCTCGCATACGCACCAAGTACTACTGGCCTAAGTTACTGGATGCTGTACAGCATAATGTAAGGACATGTAGAGATTGCCAGAGACGCAAAACGCCTCCATTGAAACCTGCAGGATTTCTCCAACCAATCGAACCACCTGAATCTCCGTTTGAACCAGTAAAAATGGATCTACTTGGTCCATTTCCTACGTCATTATTGGGCAACCGATGGATAGTAGGGGCGACAGACTACTTAACCCGGTATGCCGAGACAGCCTCTCTCACCAGGGGCACGGCTATAGAAGTCGCCGAACTTTTCGTCACTAACATTGTACTACGGCATGGTGAACCAAAGGTGGTTATCATGGATCGAGGAACTGCATTCCCAGCCAATCTGACGCAGTCCATTATTAAACTTGCCCACACATGTCATAGGAAACCAACGGCTTACCACCCCCAAACGAATGGGCTAACCGAGAGACTGAACAAAACTCTAACCGATATGTTGTCCATTTACGTTGACTTGGAGCACCATACGTAGGACAAGATACTGCCGTACACCACTTTTGCTTACAATACTGCCGTGCAGGCGACTACTAAAGTGACGCCATTCCAGATAGTCTGTGGTCGAATAGTTACTACACCATTAGATGCAATGCTGCCTGTAGGCGACAATACAGAGCACAAGCCGGACACCAGTGAATTTATTCAGCTAGCTGAAGAAGCACGGCAGTTGGCGCGACATCACATAAAACAACAACACGTGGATGCAAACCGTTACAACCTTCGTCGGAGAGGAGTCGACTACGCACCAGGCGACCGAGTTTGGATTCGGACTCCCGTGCGGACGCATGGCCTTTCCGAAAAGCTCATGCGCCGCAATTTCGGCCCTTACCGAGTCCTTCGTCGCGTCAGCTCCTTGAACTACGAGGTGTCACCGGAAGGACAAGTGAGCTCATCAAGATGCTGAAGGAGCACAGAAATCGTGCATGCAGTCAGAATGAAGCCATACTATGACAGGCAATGAACATCGATCTATACACAGCCGATCATGAGGAATACCTATTTCTCAAATGAAAACCACGCATTCAGACCATCTCAGCAACACTACTTTTACGCATCGGGACGATGCGTTTTTGGAGGAGGGAGCAAGGCAAACGCACTATTCAAACTACGCGCGCTAGTTCGAGCACCCCCCAAAAGACCAGCGGCTTGATGATGAAACAAGAAAAGGCCGGGACGGCGCACGCCTCCTCAGCACGGGATTTTGATGAAAAAAAAGTGGTGCACCGCTCAAGGGTTTCTCGGAGATTGAACCCTTTTGCTGATCGCCTGTTAGGAACGCCGCTACATTTTCCTTTACTTTTCGAGCACAAGTTATCCCCCTGTAAACAGTTATTCGTACACCATTTGGATTGTACGTAACAATATTGTTTAAGGATAAATACGTTAATGCTAAAATTGCAACTCAGCGAATAGTCACGTAGGGTTGCGCGGATGCACTGCCTTGGTTACGTGGGATCGCCTGCTTTGGCGAGCTACGCGAACTATCCAAACCAGTGCTTTCAAAAGTCTATCTTATTCATTTCTGTACGCTTCATCATGTACAACAGCTTATTGCACACTTAGTTCACAAACCACACCGTTCATCGTGCGCGAATGCGCGCTGTACTGACCTACATGCCTCTGCGATAGAGTTTCGTGCAAAGGCACTCATGTGTGTAGGCAGGGGGGACAGTATTGCAAAATAAAAGCCGCGGGTAATATATGTATGTGGCGATACTGCATGCAAGCTGGTATACGAAAGCTTGCAGTGAATACAACCATCGCACCAGTGTCAATTTGCATCATAACCGTTAGCGAAGCACTTTCCCGAATATGCGTCCAAGTCACCGATGGCGGCAAAAGCAACAACCAAGTCATGCATGGAGAGACAGCAGGCGGCTGAGGCGCCATCGAGGGGGGAAAAACCACTAAGTGTAAGGTGTAAGGCCCCCACTTCAAAGTTCTGCAAGACGGATACCATGGCCACGGCCGTTCTCTAAGTGATTATGAAAAGGAAAAGAAGAGAAAAGTGCCACCCGTAACTGTCTATCTTCACGATGAAACCTCAACAGGTCAGCACAGAGATGAAGTAGTGGGAATAAAAGAGAATAGGTAAAAAAAAGCAAGTGAAGAATGAAAGTCACGTTCGATCTGCCCCACGTACGCGTGCGCACACAAGCACGCCACACGCAGTCAACCGAGAAGACCGCCTAGAAAGCCGTGGTTAGAGTGAAAAAGAAAAGTGGCGTCTTTCAAACTAACACACTTAGCCCAGTTGTCCCCGAAGTTTGCACCGCTTCACAGGGCAAATCGTAAGGCCACTGCACAAAATTGCCGCTCTGGACAGTCGACTGGGAGCATCGAGAGCACACCACGAATTGCCGCAATAGCCTGTCTTTGTGGCTGTCGAGGGGCCGGCATGGGCCGGCGGCATCAAGGAAGCGGATGGTGTCGTCGTTGACTCTTGGGAATGGCGGCAGTAGCCGGTGGTTGCGATAACGCATGCGGTGTCCGAGTCACCGTCGAGCGCTTGGTGATGACGGTAGAGGCCAGCTGAGTTGTGGAAGGAGGCGAAGCCATAGTCGTGTACGTGGGGACTGTGGGCGCACTCGTTGCAAGCTGATGGGTGGCTTCAAAGTCGTGCCGTCGGTACCGGCGAACGCATCCCGGAAAGGGCGGCCTTTGACGACAGTCGCACTGCTACCAGGTGTCCTGGCGTGTTCCAACGCTTGGCGGCAAGTCATGGTGCCGTCATATGAGGGCATGATGACCAAAGTCTTGCGCTAGAGTTGCCAGGAGGAGCAGCATGGCTCTGTTGCGAAATGTTTTTCGCAATAGTTTATGCAGCGAGGATGTCATGCTGTACACGAACCTCGGACGTGCTTAACACCGAAGCGCAGGCACCGTTCATATCGCGAGCAGGTGGTGGTTGTGTGCTCGAAGAAGCCGCAACGGGAACACTGCGCGGGCCAGGGCTGGCTAGAAAGAACAGGGCGCCTTTCATTGTACAGCAGTATATCCGGGGTGACGGTGGTCACCGCGAAGGTGAGAATGGGACAGGTGTCTTCTCGCACACCGAACACAAGTGGCAAGGGTGACGCAATGTTATCAGCGAGTTCCTCGAAAGCAATCGTCTGGTCCATTCCAAGGACCATGCCAACACAGGTGCTCAGGTCCAGTTGCTTGGCCTGAACCTGGATCTCGCAGATCGTTCCAACCTGAAGTAGGGTGGTCAGATCGGTGGTGGGGTGGGTGTCAGCCGCAACCAGGTTGCACCTGAAATTCACCCATACGCGCTTGGTGGCCGAGAACTCCGACAGGAAGGTGGCAATCACGTCCCTCGACGCAAACAGGAAGTTGGTCTTCTTCTGACAGGCCGATGGATGATGGTGGTCATGCGGTCACTCGGAGGTAAGTCGCCAACAAAGTAGGAACGGTGGTGACCTTAGGGACACGGAGATGTGGGGGGGGGGTGGTAGTGCCTAGAAGATGAGAAAAGGCACCTAATTTCTGCAACCCGGTTGGGAGCACGGCGCAGTGCCTATTGAGATGTGCTTGTGTGCACGCGTGCACCTGGGGCAGGCGCCGTTTTCTCGGCAGTCGTAGTGGTTGAGAGAAGAGAGGGGGTGATGTTGCTGCGAGGGGGTATTTCTTGCAGGAAGCCAGGGCAGGAGAGGAGGAAGTTCAAGTTAGCACTTTTCCTTCCCGGAGCAGGGCAGGGATGGCTGCTGTTCTCCTGGGGCTGGGTTTTTCTCTTTAGAGCATGCAGGCTTTGATTGTGCCTGCTGCTGCTATTAGCCCCGAGATCGAACGCTGGCATGGAATGTATGCCACGGAATGGGTGCTAAGAAAGTATATTAAGTGGTACTAGCGTGATTGCCCCGCCGCGGTGGTCTAGTGGCTAAGGTACTCGGCTGCTGACCCGCAGGTCGCGGGTTCAAATCCCGAATTTGAACGGCTGCATTTACAATGGTGGCGGAAATGTTGCAGGCCTGTGCGCTCAGATTTGGGTGCAGGTTAAAAAACCCCAGGGGGTCGAAATTTCCGGAGCCCTCCACTACGGCGTCTCTCATAATCACATGCTAGTTTTGGGACGTTTAACCCCACATATCAATCTTCAACTAACGCGATTACAACTAGGCATAGACTCCGGGACTAGAACATATCTGTGCCGAAGTATCAAAATAAAATTGAAACGTTTTTAATTCACTAAAAACATTGCGCTTTAGCGTGCAAGCTACGCCGCATCTGAGAATAATCTAATTGATTTTACGGCCCTGCACTTGCTTCAGCTCCAGCAAGAGACATTACATGAATATGGCTCTCATAAACCCTCACTTGACTTATTCGTCAAATAGACAAACCGTTACTGCCGCACACAATGATTTCAGAAATATTGAGATATTTGCAGTTTACTGGGATCATATGGACCGGTTTCTTCTCAAGAGCCACCAGAGGTTATGTTGTCGTATACCCTGATTTGTGTGAAATGCTGGAGTGTTCAACAACCGCGTCACAAACTCTAATGGGAGCTTCACGTGGGAGCACCGCTGATAGAAACGTTTTCAACACAAACGTCAGAAAGTTGATATGAATCTTGTTTTACTTTTTCTTCATGATGTGAACAAAACCCAGCGCAAAGTGGACACACAAAAGGACGAGAACACAGGTAGTCATGTGTCCTCTTTATTTTGTGTGTCGCCTTTTCCGCTGTTTTTTTTTTACATCATGGAGCTTAACCAACTCGCCCTGTTATGTACGCTGCTGGCGAACGTTTTTTTTTTTTTTGATGGCACCCTCACTGAGGTGGCTCACGCAGTGGTGTAACCAGGGAATGGCGCACCGGGCCTGGCTTCTACCTCAAAATATTTCCCCATGCAAACAGAACAATGACCATCTCAAGGTGGTGCCCTTCCCCAGAAAAAAAATCAAGCTTATAGGATTCTGGGCCCATGTATTAATTAAACAACCTTCACCTCGATGAGGCGACGACTGGTCTTACACGTCGTGTCCACTGATAGGTAATCAACTGCGAGGAAATGCAACATATTTATTTATTTATTTATTTATTTTTTATTTATTTATTTATTTATTCATTGGGCCTCTAGGGCATTACATAAGGGGGTTTCATACAGTAATCAGTGACAACAGCAATTTTTAACTAGAAAAGAAGACAAGAAAACATGTGCAAGATAACAGCATGTCCTTCAAGATAAGCAAGAATTAACACAGCAACGTTTTCACAAGCGAGCACATTGAAAAAGCTGCACGACGCGTTATACAGCAATGCCTAACATTGTCCAACACATTCAAGGAACGAAAATAATGCAGACTGGAACGATGATTGCTGTGTATGCGTTACAATGCTGGCAGGCAGAGCGTTCCACTCGGTTATCGCTAAGACAAGGGGTGAGTATTGGTGTTTTTTGTGCGAGAAAATATAGGTTCAATTTTATGATCATGGTAAACGCGTGCGGAAATGTACAAAGCAGGGTGAATGAACGTATGGCGGCACGGTGAATCACTGTGGTATAACTTGTGGAAGAAAAATAAGCGGGAATATTTGCTGCGCATGGCAAGAGGGGGGAGATTTAGATTTTTCTTAATGAATGACACACTTTCATAGTGGAAATATCATGACAAAATAAATCGCACGGCTTTGTTTTGGACAGTTTTGAGCGTATTAGTAAGGGTTGCTCTGTTGGGGTGCCGTACTATGGAAGCATATTCCAGGGTTGGCCGGATAACAGTATTGTATGCGTGAAGTTTGGTGTCTTTGTTTGCAAGTTTCAGGCGGCACTTAAAAAGACCAAGTTTCTGTAGTGCTTTCGCGGTAATTCATTCGTGGCTAGTCCAGGTTATATCAAAGTGGAGTAAAATACCTAGATATTTATTAGATGGAACTGTTTGAATTACCAAGTTGTTTATGACATACTCATTGGGTGATGGACGTGCAACGGATGAAAAGCGTACGTGTTTGGTTTTGTTTACATTTATTTTCATTTGCGATAAACGCCACCATTCTGATAATTTTGTCAAGTCGGACTGCAAGATGTTTACGTCGTTCGGTTCGGTGATTTCCTTATAAATTACGCAATCGTCTGCAAAGAGGCGCAGTGAAAAGTTAGCATTGGATCCGATATCATTAATATAGACTAGAAACAACAGAGGGCCTAGTACGGATCACTGGGGTACCATAGATTTGACGGGTCTGGGAATAGAGATAACGTTGTTAAGTTTAACTGACTGAACCCTGTTAGTAATAAAACCGCTTATCCACTGGGTTGTTTTATCATCTAGCTGTAGATTACAGATTTTAGTCATCAACCTTTTGTGTTGCACGCAGTCAAACGCTTTAGGGAAATCTGTAAAGTTGCGTCAGTGTAGCGGGAGTTATTCAGAAAATTATTAAGGTTAGTTACCAATACGAACAGCCGAGTTTCGCACGAGCGGTTACTGCGGAAACCATGTTGGTTATCTATCAGCAAGCTATATTTATTGTGGTGAGATACGATTTGCGTAAACGGAATATGCTCGAGTATTTTGCACGGAATAGAAGTAAGAGAAATTGGCCGGTAATTATTAGCACATGATTTTAACGGAGATTTGAATATAGGTATCACTAATGCTGACTTCCAATAATTCTGGAACGCAACCTGTGTTAAGTGACTGCTGAAGTATTAGTTTCGAAAAGTATGATGATTTTTGAGCGGTTAATTTCAGACGTTTGGAGCTATTGCCATCGGGCCCTGGACTCGCCTTGTACTCAAGTCGCTCAATGGCACGTGCTACACCATTTTCGGTGATTTCTATTGAGAGAAAGATATCATGAATGACGGTCTCTGGTAGGTCGAGGGAGTCTAATGGAAGCTCATTTGAAAATACCGATGCAAATTGATCGCAGAATATTTCCGCGGTTTCCTGAGCTGACGCAGAATCGCCATGCTCACCGTCTAGCAAGGTCGGAGAATCAGTGTTTTAGGGTTTACCACTTGGCAGAATTTTTTAAGGTCAGTTTTGTGGAGTTTAGGCAGTGGGCAATTGAAAAATTTATGTTTGGCTTCTTTGATGATGGCTTAGGTTTTTCTTAATACATTCGTATAGTTATCCCAGTTTACTGTCGATTTTGTCCGAGACGCCTTCCAAAATGCACGCTTCTTTTTATTAAGACCTTTTTCACATCCTGTGTGAACCACGGATCGTTTTTGGTTTGTAGCGCCATCATCATCATCATCATCATCATTTGTCAATCACCGCGCCGCGCCTCTCGCGCAGCGTATGATAGCTCGAGCTGCGCGAGAATTAGAACGAGCTGACACGCCTGGCGTGGCGGACGCTGGTAGTCGACGTGGCTCCGCTTCAGGCCTGCAATAAAGTGGCGAGATCGGCTCGGCCCCATCGGCCGCCTTCGACGTCATCTCACGTCCTCCTCTTCTCTCGCCGCGACATTTGGTGACCCGGAGAACACGCCCTTCGCCGAGCGGCCCGCGGCCATGTTCCCGCAACTCTGCCCGCCAGTGCCCCCGTTCCAATCTACCTACCCCAAGGTATGGTTCATGCAGCTCGATGCCGTTCTGGCGCTGAATGGCGTCACGGACCAGCTGCAGATGCACGCCATTCTTCTCGACGCCCTTCCGGTAGAGTTGCGCCATCTCGCTGCCACTTCAAGCACCAGCCCGCAGCCTTACGATGCCCTCTGCACTGCGGTGCTCGCCCGCAGCGGCAACACATACCGTCCGCTTCCGTTTACCCGCACCAGGCAGGTTTCCCCGGCGTCGCAGAGCAAGGTACGAACCGGTCCGCAGCCCTCCATTGACCGCTACCTCGGTACCCCGGCTTCGACTACTTCTACACCTGATCCGGTCGCAGAAATATCCACTCCTGCACCTGATCACGACCGCGAGGTAGAAGACTCCCCCACTGCGACTGACCTTCCCTCCGCGAGGTACATTCCCTCAGAGCCCCCGTGCGGAGCTTCATCACACGTACCTGCCACCTGCGCGTTTTCCACGAAAACGACGGCACGCGACACCGTGGCCCTCGCCGTTTCCGCGACCACCAGCTCAGATGTCTCGGCCTCCTCCTCGCCGCAGCTGCTGGTCAGCTCCTCGACGGTGCCCCCTGCCGTTCCGCCACCTGCGGCGAGAGAAGAAGAGACGTGAGATGACGTCGAAGGCGGCCGATGGGGCCGTGCCGATCTCGCCACTTTATTCCTGGCCTGAAGCGGAGCCACGTCGGCTACCAGCGTCCGCCACGCCAGGCGAGTCAGCTCGTTCTAATTCTCGCGCAGCTCGAGCTATCATACGCTGCGCGAGAGGCGCGGCGCGGTGATTGAGAAATGATGATGATGATGATGATGGCGCTACAGGTCGGTTGACTTGACAGACGTCATAGACAGTTCAGTTGGCTGGTCAGACGTCGTAGGCAGCTCAGTTGGCTCAACAGATGTCGTAGGCCGTTCAGTTGGCTCCACAGATGTCATAGGCACTTCAGTTGGCTCGACAGGGTCGGAGACAGTTCAGTTGGCTCGACAGATGTCGTAGATAGTTCAGTTGGCTCGACAGATGGTGTAGGCAGTTCTTACGCGGGACACGCGTCGCTAGTGGCCAGATGAGAGGAAGTCGGGAGGTCAATAACGGGTGAAAGGTCACCTGTGCCAAGCTGCGAGGCGGGCGGCAAGGTGGCCATCATGGAGTCTGGTGGGGCCACGGTTGGTAGCACACGTTGCGACGCAGTGACAACCCCAAAGTCGCGGGCCCCTGGAAGCGGTTGGTACGTGAGTCCATTGCGGGCGAGCATTAAGGGCAGGCTCTGGCTCCGCGGAGGCACGGCGCTGGGGCCCGTCGTAGACCACGAAACAGAGACAGGGACAGGGTCGGGGAGCGGGGACGCCGAGTGTGGTCGGCTGCTGGCCGGGTAGGTGCGAGTGGAATGTGGCGAGGCGCTCGGCAGGCCATTGCTGGCACCAGTGGCAGGTGGCGGAGCGGCAGGGGGCACCGTCGAGGAGCTGACCAGCAGCTGCGGCGAGGAGGAGGCCGAGACGTCTGAGCTGGTGGTCGCGGAAACGGCGGGGGCCACGGTGTCGCGTGCCGTCGCTTTCTTGGAAAACGTGCAGGTAGCAGGTACGTGTGATGAAGCTCTGCACGGGGGCTCTGAGGGAATGTACCTCTCGGAGGGAAGGTCAGTCGCAGTGGGGAAGTCTTCTACCTCGCGGTCGTGATCTGGTGCAGGAGTGGATGTTTCTGCAACCGGATCAGGTGTAGAAGTAGTCGAAACCGGGGTACCTAGGTAGCGGTCAATGGAGGGCTGCGGACCGGTTCGTACCTTGCTCTGCGACGCCGGGGAAACCTGCCTGGTGCGGGTAAACGGAAGCGGACGGTATGTGTTGCCGCTGCGGGCGACCACCGCAGTGCAGAGGACATCGTAAGGCCTTGCGGGCTGGTGCTTGAAGTGGGCAGCGAGATGGCGCAACTCTACCGGTAGGGCGTCGAGAAGAATGGCGTGCATCAGCAGCTGGTCCGTGACGCCATTCACCGCAAGAACGGCGTCGAGTTTCATAAACCATACCTTTGGGTAGGTCGATTGGAACGGCGGCACTGGCGGGCAGAGTTGCGGGAACATGGCAGCGGGCCGTTCGGCGAAGGCGTGTTCTCCGGGTCACCAATGTAGCGGCGATGAGAAGAGAGACGTGAGACGGCGTCGAAGGCGGCAGACGGGGCCGTCCTGATCTCGCCACTTTATTGCACGCCTGAAGCGGAACCGCGGTGGCTGTCCACGTCTCTCTTCTCATCGCCGCTACAACCCCACACGCCCTCCAGCTCACCGAACTTCACGCCCGGTTACAAATACTAGAACAGCACGCGGCGGTTTGTACGACAACCCCTATGCAGTAATCATGGCTAACACAAGCAATCTTGTAATTTGGCAGTGGAATTGCTTTAGCTTTCCCAAGCGGAAGGCAGCCTTGCAACAATTCATTCAATCTAGTGCCAATCGGCCTGCCGTAATTCTATTACAAGAAACGCTGACCGCTGAGCCCGTTTTGCGTACCTATCACACCGAAGCGGACCATCGAGCGGGGACGCGTGGGATAGCGACGCTCATCTCCGAAAAGTACGCATATGTTCGCCATGAGGTCCGCCCCGATCTCAAAGACGAAAACATTATGATAGAAATAATTCCAAACTCAATACTTAACCAGTCAGTCTTTATTCTCAACGTATATGGTACACCCAAAAACAAACAAACCACATTTCAGGGTCTCTTTCAGCTAGCGAGTGAAATTGCAGGAGACCATATTTTAATCATCGCTGAAGATTTAATGCCACGCATCCCAACTTTGGGTACCCCAGCTCTTCCCGTAGGGGGAACCCCCTGGTAGTGCAAATGCACGCATATAGACTCACTCTCTTAACAGATCCCATTTCCGCTACACGGGTAGGTAACTCGGTTACGCGTGATAGCACCCCGGACCTTACTATGATTAGGTGCGCGGGACAACCCACGTGGACTAACGTAGGGGAGAATCTGGCAAGTGACCATTATATTATACAGACATTCATAAACGTATCTACACACAAACTGCGGCAGTTTCGCATAACAGACTGGGATCGCTTTCGAGAGCTCAGGAAACGTGACGACATTCAGTACGAAACCTTACCAGAACTCCTTGCACAAATAAGAGAGGATGTTGCAAGTTTGACTAAAGACATTGAAACCGAACTGGAGGTCGAGCGCATGGATAGACGGCTAGCTCACCTACTCGAAGCTAAGAAATCACTACACGCAAAATGGCGCACGCAAAAGCTCAATCGCAACCTTTGTAAAAAGATAGCGGAGCTTAATCGTCAAATCGAGGAACATTGCCGTAATCTTGAGCGTCAGCATTGGGACGAAGTGTTAACTCGGTTGATGGTCAAATGCGAAACGGGGCCAAATGGAACCTGTTGAAACACCTACTAGGTGACAAACCGTCAAAGCGTCTCAACAATTCACGATAGGCAGAATAATACACAGACTCAAAGTCTCGGGTAAGACCGACACTCAAATCACTGACGAGCTAGCTACGCGTTACCTATGTACCGAACCCAGCTTCCCATCTGATTACCCGCCAGCCCTAGATGATACGGAGGAGGATCCCTTTGCATTCCACTTCACTTGCGCCGAGGTTTGAGCTGTCATCTCCGAACTCAACTGCCGCTCAGCCCCTGGCCCGGATGGCATAAAGAATAAGCTTCTCAAAATTTTTGCTGAGGAGGACATAAAAGTTCTCACCGAGCACATTAACATAATGTTGGAGACTGTCAACGTTCCGCCTGAATGGCGCGAGGCAACCGTCATACTTATCCCTAAGCCGGGGTAAACCGTTAGCGCCAGGTTCACTTCGTCCCATCTCGCTCACGTCCTGCGTGGGCAAGGTGGCCGAACACGTGATACTCAATCGAGTCACTAATTTGTTGAGGAGCACCAGATTCTACCGATTAACCAAATTGGCTTTCGTTCGTCCCTCTCCACGCAAGATGTTATGCTGATGCTCAACAATGAGCTCATGGATAAGGTCACCAGAGACACTGGAGCCATTCTAGCGCTCGACCTCGAGAAGGCATTCGACCGCGTCAGGCACTCTCATATCCTCGGCTCGATTCGCGAAGCAGGATTAGGTACGCGTTTCTACAAACTATGTTAGATCGTTCTTGCGCGACAGGACGGCTACAATCAAACTCGGCTCGATGGGCTCGAAGAAATTCAATCTGGGACCGAGGGGCACACCCCAAGGTGCCGTGATCTCTCCGTTCCTGTTCAACCTCTTCATGCGCGCTCTGTCGCAACAACTCTCACAGATCTACGGCATCAGTCACGCCTTCTACGCAGACGACATCACCGTCTGGTGATGCAGTGACGGCCATATGGAGGAGCGAATGCAAAACGCGGTAAACATGATACAAATATTCTTACGGCAGGGCGGTCTATCGCTATCAGTGGAGAAATCAGAATTACTTCTATACCGCCCGAAACACAAGGCACGCAGAGACGCATACGCGGGGATCAATGTCCTGACGGCGAATGGTACACCCAACCCCACGGTAGACCAAGTTCGCATACTAGGCATGGTAATTCAGGCCAACGACCATAATGACGTCATTATTTCTCATATTTCCAGGAAGGCCGAAGCAATGGCCAAAATACTTGACAGAGTAGCTAACAGGCGTGGTGGACTATCTGAAGAGAATCTCCGCAGACTGTTTCACGCTTTCCTCATGAGACACATCAACTATATGGCTCCCGCCCACCTGTGGCAAAAAGGAGACATACGCCGTCTCGACTTAATCATCCGCCGGTCCGTTAAACAGGTGCTCGGGTTACCTGGCAGCACCCATACGGTCAAGCTCAATGAGCTAGGCATTCATAACACATTCAATGAAATCGTAGAAGCTCAAAAAGTATCTCAAATTGTAAGGCTGTCTTCCACTGCAGCTGGGCGACGGTTATTAGCCCACCTCGGGCTCAAATCTCCCGTATACCAAAAATGTCCGCAGCAGCTCCCCGAAGACCTGCACGCAAAATTAACAGTGTTCCCGATAGCCCGTAACATGCATCCCACACATAACGTTGGGAGACGTCAGGCACGAGCGCGAGCCCTACTCAGTACCGCAGCCGCTATGGAGGATAACGTGGCCTTCGTAGACGCAGCAAAGTACTGCTCTACGGACCACTTTGTCTCGGTGGCTACAACACTCAAAGGCGAATAATTGTCATCTGTGACTTTATTAAATTCGAACGCTGATCGCGCCGAGCAGGTCGCTGTGGCACTAGCTCTCGCTACCACCGATCGCACTGCCATTTACACGGATTCGCGCGCAGCCGCATGGGCCTTCATGACGGGCTCAGTTTGTCGGGAAGCCGCGCGTGTTCTCTCTGCTGCCAATTGGTCAGGCAAAAAAGCACATAATCTGGTTCCCGGCACACGCTGGCCGACACGTACACGGAACCATCCTTAATGCTAACAAGTTGGCTCACTCCCGGGCGCGAGGTCCCACGTTCCACGCCGGGGAGAACTCTGTAAGGCTGAGGACGTCACTTGTTTCTTCACAGACCCGTTACTAACTTTTAATGAAATTGCAAACACTAACAGTTGGAGCGGCGGAAATACCCGCTCCCGCGCCGACACTTAACAAGACCTCAGTCCCATAACTCTATGACTCTTACAGACGGAGGCGTATGCATCGCCTCTAGCTCGCTCTAAATAAATAGATGGCATAGATCCGGGGTGCCCACGCTGTGGTCATCCCAAATGTACTCTCCAACACAAGCTGTGGCAATGCCCTGCGTTGCACGAGAGCAGCGAGTCTCCCTCTACGGAGGCGGACTGGACCTGTCTCCTCACAAGCCATGACAAAGGAGACCACCTTAGGGCCATCCAGAGGCCCACGACATAGCCTTGGAGTTTACCTCCCCGTCCCGTCGTGGGAGTGGCCCGCCGGTGTTGCCCCCTAAGGGGGATGTAGCACCGCCTCCGGATATTAATAAAGTTCTTTGCCTGCCTGCCTGCTGCCTTATCCGTAGGGAACAGCATTTCACTGAGGGACGCGCTCAGCGTCGCGTTCGGCCAGATGCCGTCGCACATGAGGACGTTTGAATTTTTTTTGAAGTTTGAAATTCATTTTATTTCTTTGTGATACAGAAAGAGGAGTAAGAGCTAAAAACAGTTTGCCTGACAGAGGCTCCTACTCCCATGCGCATTCGGCACGCGTGTAACACGTTTGCATGCGATGCGAGTATACAAACAATAGAGCAACCAGAAAATCAAAACATGCATGTACAAATTGTCACTGCAAACTAAAGCATTACAGGTAGACATCATACATGAAAACTCTTCATGCAAACAAACATTATCATGCAGACACTGCAAGAATATATTCCTATACGCATCAAACTGTGAACTTTCAAATTGTAGCAGAAACCGTATATGCGGTACACGTAGAAAATTAGACAGATATATTTTATTGATAAGTTATCCTGGAATGTAACAGAAAGCTCTTTATAAATTTTTAAAACGAGGTGCATGAAAATCTATATGATGTTAAACAACGTTCAAACAGCCGGGGTACTTGATACTCAAGGTCCTGACGCCCGTAGTTAGTTCGCATAAGTGGTGGCACTCTCGTTTGGTGGCGTGATTGATATCAAGGGGGAGAATGGGCAGGCTACTAGCATGGAGCCTGCACTTTTTATGTGCTAAGTAATCTGTAATAGTAGATTTGATTTGCTCTGATTAATGAGTGTTTCTCAAAAAAATTGTGTGTGGGTAAATCATGCAGTCTAACCTTGATAGTTTTGAAAAATTCGCATTGCCTTTTTTGCAGTTTTATTTATTGTTGTAATTTTTGGCAGTTATTCCCCATATTCAAGCACAATAGCTAAGTTTTGAGTTAAAGAGGGGCGTAGTACATGGCCTTATTTAGTGTTAGTGGTACAAGACTACTAATTTATATATAGAGCCTACTACTTTACTGAGGTCACTGCTGAGTTTATTGATATGATTGTCCCAAGAGAGGGTTTCTTGAAACCATACCCCCAAACTTTTGCGTTGTTACCTGTTCTGTCTGCTCTCTTTTAAATAAAACAGTATTCTTGACAGGCATTGGCTTATTTATCAGTTCAAATTTTATATACTTAGTTTTGCGGATATTTATTTGAAGTTTGTTTAACTTCAGCCAGTCAGAGAATAAATCTGAATAATCATTAT
The DNA here is from genome assembly GCA_013436015.1 of Rhipicephalus annulatus. NCBI lineage: Eukaryota > Metazoa > Arthropoda > Arachnida > Ixodida > Ixodidae > Rhipicephalus > Rhipicephalus annulatus. Next base: position 30,322 of record WOVY01003436.1, read on the forward strand.
TTCTTTTTTAATCTCTTGTAGGGATGAATTTGAAAAAAAAAGATTAGTGTCATCCGCATACATGACTATGTTCGACGTAGGTGCAATGCATCACCAAGAAAGTCAATTTCGGTCTGCCGAAACTTGCACTTGGCAGCGATAAACTTCAGGCCGGCCTCGCAGCCCGTTGCAAAACATTCTGGAGGCGGGCATTGTGCTCTTCTGCTGTTACTCCCCAGAGTACAATATCGTTGATATAAACAGCTGTACCTGAGATACTGTCAAATAGCTCACTCAGCGTTTTTTGGAATACTTCTGGTGTGAATGCAATTCTGAACGGCAGCCTCAAAAATCTGTACCGGCCCAATGGTGTTCCGAAAGTGCAGATCTTGGATGTGGCCTCTTATAGTGGAATCTGGTGAAAGCCTGAGTTCGCATCGAGGCGCGAAAAAATACCTGGGCACCGACTAGATCTGCTTCGATACCTTCGCGCCTAGGCATCTGTTAATGCTCGCGCTTTAAGCACTTGTTAATTTCCCTAGGGTCTTCACAAACACGCAGCCTTCCATCCTTTTTCCGAACGAGAACAAGGAGGCTTACCCAGTCTGTTGGTTTCTGCACCTTTTGTATTATTGCCCGCTTGCTCCAAGCATTGCAACTCTTCTCGCAGAGGCTCTCTTAGCGCCAGGGGTACTCGTCGCGCCGGTTAAACCACTGGCATGGCCCCTTCTTCCAACTTGATTTTGTACTTGCGAGCAACGCACCCAGTGCGACGGAAGAGCGGCGGGAACTCTGAAAATATCGCACGTACCAGTGGTGTTCATGACGTCAACTGACCTGGACACTAGTCCTAGCACCTCACTTGCTAGTAGTCCCATTATGGCAGGGTTTCTTTTTTGACAATGAAGAAGTCAATGTTTCTTGATCAGCCATTTATGACGACCCGCAAATTAGCCAGTCCGATGTGCTATAACGTGCCCGCTATAGGCGCGAAGGACCGAGGTGCTTGAGCTCAAGCTTGCTTTCTATTTGCATCTTTGATAGATTGAAAAAGGCAACAAGTTCGCCTGAGAGCCTGTGTCTACTTTAAACAGGACAGCTTGACTGCCGACATGCGCCTCTATTAGCCAATTCTGCCCTTGCTCCTGATAGCATCGACACTGACGTCCAAGATACTAAAATCGTCTTCATCTTCGCACACATCGTGCACCTGAGGGCTTAGCTTGCACACACACCGCGAAATGGTTCGTTGCCTTACACAATAAACACATCTTTCCAAATGCTGGCATTTCCCACGTTCGTGCGCCTTGTTGCATCTGCTTATTTGTACCCAGTATTATAAGGCCGTCGCTTCACTGTCGCAACTTGGCCTTCTGGCTGTGCCCATGCCTCATTTGAAGGGGTGCAACTTCTGCGGCTTTAAAAAGCTGTTCTGCCTTAAGCACTGACAAATCCTTCTCACACAATTTGGAGTTGTTGGTGCCGAAAACAAACTAGTCACGTATCATCGAGTCGACCTGTAGCCCAAAGTTGCAGTTGCGGGCTTGCTTCCGCAAATCTCGCAAAAATTGCTCGAAGGGCTCTCCTCTACCCCGAATCCTTGACCGAAACAAGTATCGTTCATGCACCTCATTCTGCTGCTCTTGGCAGTACTCGTGAAATTTCTTGACAACTGTGGCATAGTCATCTCTGTCTTCGCTCTCCAGAAATGTAAAAATATTAAATACCTCCAGTGCGTCATCACCTGCAGCACTCAGCAGCAGAGCTGTCTTTGCGGCTTATAACCTCGGTTCCTTTCAAGATTTTGTTGCCGTAAGAAACAAGTCAAACTTCTATTTGAAACGGTCCCAGTTTTTCGAGATGTTGCGATCTAGGAGCAGGGGATCCGGAGCCTTCACTATTTCTATCTCGTGGGCCCGCGTTGTGCAGACAAGCCAGGTTCCGCCCCCCAGGAAGCGAGCCACATCTGACACAATGTATCAGAGGCGAAGGCAACCGAACGAAAGACATTTATTTAGGTAATGGTCGTGCATATACAGGGTCAACATGGCTGATACGCATGCGCAGTTGCACATGACACGCTCGATACAGCCATGTTCAGATGATCAAGCGCACCAGTCTTAATTCATGCTTGCAGGTCACATCACAGTCATGGCGGAGGTGGGGGCAGAGCATCTGTCCTTGCTGTCACCATCGCACCCGCCACGAAGGAGACAGTACGAGGAAATTCGAGTATAAACAACAAACGAACAGTAACAGCAGCACAGCAGAGGCTCGTCTTCTTCGTCTCTGCAGTGAGGAATATTAGCAAATAACTATACCTTATGCAGCCAATGCATGTATAGCCCATCTATCTTACTTTATAAGCAGTCTTAAGTCACCCAGGGAGCTACGTTGCTCTTATTGATAATCTTAGCATCGCTGGCGTCGCCTGGTGTATATACACGTGCGGAGAGTTCCCTTTCGAAAGAGAGTAAATGGCGCCCCCCTTTCTATCAATGCATTGTATGGGTGCACATTCTAAGCAGTCTAGCATGGGGCAGACTTCGCGCACCGACTATTCGGGGACAAGGAGAGGTGCGCCCGCCGTGTCCCCTTCACGTGCACGCCTATGCTAACAGATGTACCTATACTCTTATTAGGTGCAATGCTTTGAAAGCTATGCAAGAAGTTTGGTCAGAAACAGGTGTGACTTCACGCGTCTCGCGCCTAGCTTTCATCGTTGTAAACGCTCGTGCGAGACGAGTACAAACGCACGTGCAGAGCGTCGCCAAAAGATACAAGTAAACATCAAGTAGTAAGAAACCAAGACAAGCCGTATAATGCGGCGTTTTTATCTCCGATGCACAAAACAGAAAGAAGGCAATAAATCATCATCATGTCTGAGATGCAAAGATAATGCTACCATTTCTTAGTGGGAACGCATTGATTCCAAGAATTTTCGCCAGCCTTCAGAGCGTTGAACTTCATGCAGAAAACGTAACCTAGATAAATAGCAGAACCCACGTAGACTGGGAATCTAATGATAAGCGAAGCACAAATGAGAAAGGTTGAGATGTCACTTTAAAATCAGCAAGCGTTACAAGGTGGAGGTAAAATGAGGTAAAATGATGCGCTACATGACTTCCGTGTCATGGTTATCGTGTTTGGATGCATGTTAACCTTCATGATCTATTCACGTCATGTGATACCAAATTTAGTATATGTGGAGCTAGCAAAACGGTCACGAGCACGCTATGAGCGTGGTATCTTGGCATGTTGTTACAAGGCACGCGTGTCAGGATTATCATGTTTGCATCAGTCATAGATTGCCATTTAAAGAAGTCACGTAACAAAAAATTTCCTATATGTGGAGCTAGTTAAACGGCCGCGAGCGCATCATGAAGTGCCCAATATACTCCCATGTAGCGATGACGCAGGCGCGCGCTGGGCACGGCGAAGCTACCTTAGCCAAATGCGAGCACTCTATATTCTGACGCCAGGCCTTATGGGCGTGACGAGCGTTCGTCGACGCGGCCCGAGGGCAACCGGCGTGAAATTCGAAATGCTGCATTTCGCACCGATGCGCTACCCAGACATCACTGCGTCTCTTTTTTTTCGAGACGGCAGAACGCCGGACGCGCTGAAACGTACAGTGGTGAGCACTGTTAAGGTGAATATGCGAGCACGTAGCCGACGGCACTATCAGCGCCACGTAAGAGCCATCGTGGAAACATTGCACATGCGCAGCATGTGCTTTGCCAAGCACTCTTTCCACTGCGCGCAACACGTCATCGATACGCTTGTTCGTCGTATGCTAGCCGCATGTTTTTGTTCGCTGAGCTGATACTTTCTGCATTTCAAGGTTCATATGGATTGAAGATTGGCGCGTGAAGGAAAAAAAGTTAGTGTAAGAGGGATATATGTTAAACTTTTTATTCAAGAAAATTGCACTTTTGCAATTCAAGTTAAACAAGACCATGAGAACATTTATAAAAACATGAGCAAATCTAATAGCGAGTCATGTGACCATAGCAACGACTGCAGCTATTCTGGACGGTAACGACTCGTAAAGCGATCGAAGATATCGCCGATCAGCTTTCAGCCTTTCCCACTCGTTGCTGACTTGCGCCCACAACTGGTCCAAAGTCGCAGAATAAAGTGGGCTTCCTTGCCAAAGAAGCTTTCAGACGACGGCCCCACACGTTTTCTATCACATTCAGGTCCACTTCTTTTGGAGGCCATTCCAGTAGCTGCATGTGCTGCTCCGCCTGGAACTCCTTGACAGCCCGCGCCGTGTGTAACGGTGACCGGTCCTGTTGGAACAGGTAATCACCCTCTGCGAATATACTGCTCGCATATGGCAACAACACAATGTTCAAAATGTTGCAGTATTGTTCCGACGATAAGTGTCCACGTATACGTTGCAGGGGCCCTAAACCATATCTTGAACCAGCACCCCCACATGCTCACACTCGATCTCACACTGGCAGAAACACCTTGCGTATTGTCTGGGTAGTTCCTGCGTGGCATTTTGGCGTTAACTAAAACAATTGCTTTTCAAAGCAGGAAGTTGCTTCACAATGTGCCTGGTAGTCTCCAAACACGCAATCTTTGTTCGTGTCGCGTCTAAAACGTTGACTCATCCGAAAAGATGACGCGACCGCAGTCTACTGATGTCCATGCTTCGTGCAACTCAGCGAACTGCCGTCGTGCGTCCTTGTGTGCCGCCGTTATTAATGGCTTCTGCGCTGCAACACGACTGCGAAGGCCCGCAGTACGCAGGCTACGACGAACAGTGGTTTCCGAAACATCCAAATCCAAGTCTTCGCGTATAGCTGGGGCTGGCAAGAAAAGTTTACTAACAGCAGCTGCAACTATGAGGGCGTCTTCATCGTCTGTGGTAGCTTAATGGCGGGGCGCGCGGGGTGCATCCTGAATGCGACCTTCATACTTGTAGGCTAGAATTATCCTGTTCACAGTCTTCAGGGGCCTATTAACTAAAGCAACAATATACCGCTGGGAATAACCTTTCAGGGAAAGTTCGACAATTGAGCGCCGTTCATCATCAGGAAGCCTAGCCATAATACGATCTGGCGACCGAATGAACGGCTGCAAAAGATGTTTGGTTGTTTTATAAGCGGTGCTGCAAGCACAACAACTTTGAAGGAAACGAATAGACACGCCCCCATAGATATACAAGTTTTTTTGTCTTGTTCTGTTCAAGCACAGAAGTTTAAAGAAATAGTAAAATGCAGAATGCATGGGCTTAGGCCCGTATTCACAAACGCTCCTTCACTCAAGGGCTCCCCTCGACTTGACGAAGTCAAGGTGGAGCGTGCTCCTCCACTCAAGGGGCTGCTGCGTTTCATGAACGCTCCTCCACACTTCCTTCGCCAAGGGAGGCCTTGGAAATGCTCCCTTCACTTGAGTCAACTGCATGCGCCTAGAAAAGCGCCTGTTAACGAGAGTATTCGCAATTGTGGTTAAGAATTGCCTATCTATGTACATTAAGAGAACGCCTTTTCTAGTTATTCTTTTTTCTAAATTGACATTACAGCAAAATACATGCATTTAGAGTGGTAGTGTTGTTTCCCTAAGCCTTGTGCTGATAGAGTTAGCGAAACCCTCCTTCAATACTGGCAACAGTCGAACCCAGGCAGCTGAACGAACAGCTGATGGCATTTCGTCTGCTGCTGAACGTGTCTACCTGCTTAGTTTATTTTGTCTTGTATGCGTCTATTAATTGCAGTTGATATTTACGGTAGTGTTTGCGTGTGTGTCGTTTGAGAGCCTACTTTATCCGGGGTGACTAACGAACTACGTGAGTGATGACACGAAGCGCAATAGTTGGTTTGTTGCTTTGTTTGCTTTCGCTTCACTGAGAGCCTTCTGATCACTAATGTAGCCACCGAATGTATAACGCAGTGGAATGAGTATTTTTTACTATATATCACAGTATGTTGGTGTGGTTTTAACATTCACCACCGCATTATGTATAAGGATTACTCGTACGTAAATTCGTTCTCGCTACGGGAGTACGTGCACAGTTCCTAATTTCTGGGTCCTGTGCACTGTTTATTTCTCTCATTTACTGCGAATTTCACCATGGCACTTTCGTAGTTGTTTCTTTGCGTGTAATAGGAAATTTGAAAGACATTGTTTGCAACTGATATTCAAGGTTGTACCAGGGTAGCGTTAAAAACTGAGCATGTTGTACTCATGGCTGAGCGTTCGAATTAAGCTGCTACGCAAGTTAAGAAAAGTGATCGTGTGCCTTTCTTTCACTATTGGCGAAAAATACATATTAAAGTTGTTTTCTTCATTTAGTAACATATATAGTCGATCAACAGGGACTGGTGTGTGTGTGTCAACTTACCATTTTAAACTTCCAAGGAATAGGTTATTGTTTTTGCATTGTTTTTCTATTTGCCCTGCATTTGTGGATGCGCCTAATTTGACAGATTTGCATAGAAGTAACCTTTATATTTGTGTAGCTTCCGTCTCCGAGATCACACAGCGGCAACGTCTAAATTTTTTTCTTGTCTCCTTCATCTGCATGCTCAGAAGCACAACCGTTAGTGCATGAATGACCTTCGCACTAATGTTTCGATTTTATTTGCAATATAACTACTAGAAATACCTGTTGAAAAGGATTGTGGTGTCTCTGCTGCAATCCAAAGCCCCGGCACAACATAAATTATAAGGCATTTTTTTTGGAAATCATAAAATTGAAGCCGCGTCCTCACTTTTGGCGCTGTTCTGTTTTTTGGGTTCTCTCAACCTTCGAGAAAGTGTCGTCAAGAGCAGCGTATTTTATTCTGCTGATTTATTGAAGACCAGTGCAACAAAGCGTTGAAAAATGCTCAAGAGTATTGCAGTCATCGCGGATACATGTGGTCAGAACCCTGCAAATAAAATATCCGCTATTGCTGCATCATTAGCAAGGTCAACAGTTAGAACCACGCCATCTCAGTCCGTGGAAGAGGAGTAATGCTGCTTTATATAAAACAAGTTTAATTTTCATAGAACTGCTTTCCTGTAGAATCGGAAAAGTGGTTTTCGCAGTCCTGTCTCATCATGAAAAGACAAAGACGACGATAATTATGTATTGATAAATGAACAAAACAGAAGTTGTGAATGTCAAATGGACCTTTATTACCAGTGGATGATGAGGAGCACGTGGCAAACATAAGAGCGCAAATGAAAATTGTTCATCATTCAAACATATGCAACCTCCACACTGTAAGATAAAGTACGAGCTCGGAGGACATCATAAATAAGATTATGGAAGTAGACACCATAGCGCGCCTAATTCAGTGTAGCTGCACGCATTCACTGGCTGTTTTTGTGCTTTTGTATACAGTCGTGCAAACTCTGCAATGCATTGATAATACGGCAGATTTGGAGGCCTTTTTTCTGTGTTCTTCTGTCGGCAGCTAGTCCCCTGCACAAAATAGGCAAGAAATAATATTTGAAAAACGTAACAGCTTGGATACAAAA
>WOVY01003437.1:0-30705 GCA_013436015.1 Rhipicephalus annulatus
CTTGTCCCGTGGACGACACCCTAAGGGTGGTTATTCAGCACCTTCCAAAAAGGGTGCTTTACCATGCACCCTTAGCATAGGGTGTACATGTAAAAAACTGTAGGGTGTTACAAAAACACCCTTAAGGAAGGGTGCCTTCGATGTACATCACTTTTTTAGCACCCTATGAGGAGGGTGCGAGAAGGGTGCACAAGGGTGTTGAGTGCCCATGGCAGGGGTGGCAGTATTCTTTTAGACTGCACTAATAGATATCAGCATGCACTGATTACACACTACTTGAAGAAAGTGGGTCCTGATTATAGATGGTGCGCCACCTGTCGAGCTCCATTCATTTCGTGTGGGCAAAAACATAAACGCGTACAATCGGTTATGAACTTGTGCTGGATCTATATATACTTCACAGTATATGCATGATGCGCGTTACAGAAAATGAAGCCTTGCTGCCCTTGCATACTGCGTTTATTTATTATGCAAATAAGACAAACTTTTCTTCTGTCACACAACTTTTTCACCAGATATACGTTCACGTATACGTACACTACACATGCAACACCTCAAATGTTTATTATATTTTTTCAGTTTCACTTTATTGACAATTCTTTGCAACATACAATTACACTGGTTTCACTTTAGTATACTGCTTCAAGTACATAGAGACAACAAATGAAATACACCCTAATATATCCCTATATTTCTTTCAAGTATCTACAATCCCAGTGGTTTCCAGTTTAATACTCCTTCATGTACACAATCGGTTAATAGGAATGAAATACAGGCAAATATATACTTATGATTCTTTCAAATATATACAATCACCATGATTTCACTATATACGCCTTCATGTACAGAATCGTTCCCAAGAAGTGATGCACACAAAAATATATATGGATAGTGTTTTCAAATGTATACAATCACAGTGGTTTAAGCTTTGTATTCCTGGATGCATAACAATTGGTTATGAGAAATGATGTACATGCAAACATATACGGGTTTTCGCACATATAACTTTAGCGAATACTTAAGAAACCAATACAATGATCAGAAACACAATAGCTAAAAACGAACACAAAACTGAGTCAGGACACACAAAAAACAAAAGAGGTAATGCATAATTATGGCTAATGACACAGGTGGGTCACTATATGCCATATGTCCCAGCCATTTTGGCAACCATCTCAAATGTATTCGAAAAACTCGTGCTGCATTGAAAATAGTGAACTTCTGGAATATTTAGGAGAGGAAAAATATTTGGTCACGTGGCTGCCTTCTGAACTTCCTGGAATGCCGTCTAGGTGTTGTATGTGAAAAATTTTATCGTAAAAGCACCGCTCCTTCTTTCCATACGAAACTCGGTCTACGTGTTACGTAACAAGAGCTTAATTTGGGAGAGTTGGTTCATCGTGGATGTGTGCTAGTCACAGCGCGACAGCTTTAGGAAAAGACAGAAAGGACAGGAAAGAGCACCGACTGTCAACGGAATTTAATGAATGTGCTACGAGCGCTTTTATACGGAGTACAAGAACCGTGTTCATGCGTTCATGCGCGACGACACGTGTGAGCACTACAAAATGATCTTAACTGTGAAAAGAATACAACCTCTCGGAAAAGATAAGTGAACGTGTAGTGATGCACAGATCATTGGTTTACCTGATTAAAAATACTTCTACAAACGTTAAAGTGGCATTAGGTAAACCTATTCTCGTGACGAATGGGGCAAGATTGACTATTCCTGTTGCTGTTTAGTACACACACTTTTAAAAGCTTGCAAGGGGTGGAAAACAACACGCTAATATCATATCTGCTGGCTATATTTTAATTGTGAGACACGTGATGTGGTATAACATGCAAAGGTTTTGGTCATTGTTTTTTGTTGGTCCTGTCTTCTTTAACTTTACTTTCTGCAGGAGGGTTTTGCAAATGGGTGTGATGATTCTGTTGGGATACCCAGCATCCTTTAGTCTTTTAATCTGGTTTTTAAGCCTGACCTCACCCTTGTGCTAACATGACTTCTGAGGGGTGGCCTGAGTACATGTGGTATCAATTCCTCTTTCTACTAATTTTGAATGCCCACTATCAAAAGGTAGAACATTCTTAGCACTCCTGGGCTGATAGCACCAGCCAATACCCCAACAGCATCATCACACTTGTTTGCGAAACCCTCCTGCAGAAAGTAAAGTTAAAGGAAACAGGACCAAAAGAAAAAGAGAATGACCAATCACCTTTGCATGTCACACGGTACTACGTACATAAGGTGTCTGACAATTTTAGGAAAAGAGCTAGCAGATATGACATGGTTGTTTTCCACCCCTTGCAAGCTTTCAAAAGTGAATGTACTTACAGCAACAGGAGTAGTCAATCTTGCACCATTCGTCACTACAATAGGTTTACCGAATGCCAATGTAATGTGTGAGAGATACCGCTAACACGTGGAAAAGTAAACATAGGACGAACTGGGCAATGCTTCAATGATCAAGCAAGACAGCATGCTTTAAATGTTAAGAAGGGCTATAGTAGTCTCATGGCCGGACACCGTGAAGAATGTAAGTGTAGTCCTAGGTTTCATAAAACACGGTTTTTGAAAAAAAAAGCAAGCAGAAAAATGAGAGATTTTAGAACTCTTTATCAAGAAGGCCAATGATCAATGCATCAGTACACCTTCACTTATCTTTTCCGAAAAAGAGTATTCTTTTCTCGGTTAAAATTATTTTGTCATGGTCACACATGTGTTGTTGCAGATGAGCCCTGGTCTTGTGCTCAGTATAAAAACGCTCGTAGCACCTTCAATAAAATTCAGTTGACAGCGCTCTTTCCTGTCCTTTTTGCGATAAGATTTTTATTACAGAAAGAATTTCATTTTCTTACAATTTAGGTATAATGATGAGTTTTCATTGTATCACAACATGGAGCAAATTGCATCTCAATACGGACAAAAATCACAATTTTGTGAAATTCGTGATATTTTCTTGTATATTTCAGCAGCTTGAGAGGTCTAAAGATATTTGTTCCTCAAAATGTACCTTCTGTGGAGTAAGTATTCACTGCTCAGATATTCATACAAAGTGCAATATTGCAATAAAAATGCAAACATAACACATTTTGGCTTTATTCTTGGAAGCGAATGTGGCGAAAAATTGCACTATTATTATTGAGCTTCAAATACCTTACAAAAGCACATTTAACATTTACTTAACAGGTAGACCGAATTAGCTTTAGAAAAAATAAACTAAAGACGAAATTTTCCACAAACAGCACACAGACAGCATTATGCCAGGAAGTTATAAGCCAGCCACGTGAACAAAACTTTTTTCTCGCTGAAATATTCTAGCAGTTCACTGTTTTCAACGCAGTAAGTCAGCACATTTTTTTTTCAAATACAATTCAGATGGTCGCCAAAGTGGCTGGGACGTTTGGCATGGAATGGTCCAGCTATATTAAAGCAAAATAGCTTACACAAATAACAGTGTTTGTTCATCTACCATGACCACACTAGAAAAAGTTGTTCAGGCATTGTGACACTAAAATTTTCAGCGTCGTACTGCCTGAAGAACTTCTTTGATAAACTCCAAACTCACGCCGAGAAAAAGCCACTCAATCATGGTGTTTGTTAAAGGCCTTGCGCCCGTAGACAATGTTGAAAATAAAAAAAAATCAACTCATCAGTCACTCCTTCTTCGTCATTACTGACAGGGAAGATTTTTCGGTTATCCATGTGGAGGTTCAGGAAGTAGGCTTGCTCTAGGCTGGGGCCGGGGTAGACTACGCAGGACGTCAGCGGCACCCTCTCATCCTGTAATAAGAGCAAATATGACTTCTAATAAAAGGATGTTCGTGCTGTTCTGGCAGCACCATATATAAAGAATGCGTAGTGTGTATCATTCGAAATGGCGTGTAATTGACATTACACTGAACTCGAAGCATACAACCCATACATTCCAATAATTTCGTATGATAAAGATAAGAGTTTTCCAGCATACAGTAAATTCCCGAAATGAGGTGAAGTGTAAGACTACAGCTCAAAAATGGCACTTACGAAAGCCTGAACTCACCTAAGAATCAAATTCCTTCTAGGGTAGTGAGCCAGTGTGAAAAACAATTCCTAAAGTACAACGTTCAGAACATGTAGCATTAATCAAAATGCACAAGAAACTTACCCCTTTATGTACAAACAGTGAAGACATCTCTGCTTTCTCTTTTACATGAGAACAAGTGATCTTGGGCGTGGCACTAGCGAAGAGGTCTGCAAAAAAAAAGTAAGAGATTTACTGACTTTAATCACGCCTCTAACAATCTGAGGAATTGTTACAAGTCACCAATCAGTGAAATTCTGACTGCCTCTATAAAGGCATCAAAAATGAACAATTTCCTCGTTCTTTCTACCCTCACAAGACGCTCCGTCAATGGAATCTAATCCAAATTTGACGCTGTGCTTCTTATTTGATTTGTGGGGTTTAACGTCCCAAAACCACCATATGATTATGAGAGACGCCGTAGTGGAGGGCTCCGGAAATTTCGACCACCTGGGGTTCTTTAACGTGCACCCAAATCTGAGCACACGGGCCGACACCATTTCCGCCTCCATCGGAAATGCAGCCGCCGCAGCCGGGATTCGAACCCGCGACCTGCGGATGCTTCTTATTTGCCTGCTTTTTAGACGTAGGGCTGCGAACATGTGTTTTGTGCACCTAATCTAGCACAGAAATTCGCAATCTATAATTCAATCATCTTAATTTATTGTAATTGCATAAATGATGTGATAGCTCGTCCAGTTTTTAAAGAGTTGCGGGCCTGCAATAGGCACTGCCTAGCACGTATGAAAGTATTTCTTTAAAAACTTTTTTCAAAGCTTGCTTTCAGAAAAAGCGTCTGGCATATTTCGACAACCAAGCCTATCCTCTGATGGCAATCAGGGGCACGCTATTAGCGATTATTCACCACGGGATTTACAAACGTAACCCATGCCTAAATACTCAGTTAAACACAATCAAGCAAGTAGGAGCGCTCGAACGACACCAACGCGCGCGGACGCCGTCTACGTTGCAGCAGCCATGGCTTATGTTAGAGCTCACGTATACTCTCTCGATTCTGTTATAACGCCGAACGTTATCGCAGATGAAGGCAAAGCACGAAAACAGCAAACAGAAACGAGGGAAAACAACGCACGGCGATGGCCACAACAACGCGCCTTTGGAAGTCTGCTAGATCTTTCCCTGTTGCTGGTGACACTTGTCCTAAATAGCTTAAAAGACCGAGGCGCACGTGCTGGGAGCATCGCGGCATATCAGCACCTCCAACTATATCGTCTTTAAGAAAAAAAAGCCAAATCGTACAGTGCGCCTCTGTACATAATTTTTGCTTTTTCTTTCTTTTTTTACGCTTACACCTACAGAAGCACGTTGCACATTTGAGTATTATTAGAAATGCTATTACGATGCAGCCCAAAGCACATCTTAAAACAATATCAATCACTTTGTGCAGTGTAGAGACAATGTGCGATCAGCAACTAATCCCGCCCTTGTTAAGTGATCACATCACTCACTGTATGAGTGATGCAGGCACTTACACAACATCGTGCATAGCAGTGTGAACTCGTTAAGTCACACGTTTAATCGGGCATCTGCAGCAGGCCCGCGAACGCATGCTGCTGTAAATGGCTGGCAGCCTACTTCGGCAGAGCTGCTGCAGGCGCCTTGCTAGCGCTGTATGATTACTACCTACGAAAACAGTACACTCACCGTTAACAGGCCCACGTTGTCCGTGTCCGCCACTCCATGAATATTCCTTAATCCGCGCGTCACTTCGAACACGGTGTCATGCGTGACCACCATTGAATATACGCCTGTTCGCTAGAACACACACAGCGACCAAGACCCCAGACCAACGCAACGCATTTGAAATACGAGGAGACAGAGAGAGCGACGTTGAGAGAGAGAAGTAGGAGGCACTGGTGGCGGCGCGCAGGTGTCGACGCAGGTGTTCGGTGACGCAACTATTCGCTTATCTACGCCGCCGTTGTGGGAGCAACGCTGGCCGGGGTGAGCGGGGGGGGGGAAGGAGCGGGAAACCCGCCAGGACGGCGCCGAAAGGCAAACGCTATGGCGCATACGGCGGACGGCCGTTCGACACGGAATGACTCCTTGTAAATGGCAACTCTCCTTCTAGCCAATCGCACAGCGACGCAGGTTATTTACCAGCCTCGGGTTCTTTGAGTATTTTGACGGAATGCGATTGTAGTGGGCGAAAAATAGTGAAGCAAAACTTGCGGAAAACAAAGTGCACCATGGAATGGCCAGAAACAATAATTGTTTCGTCCTCGGTGGCATTAGCGGGAGAGCATCGCTACACCTTTTCCAGAGGAATTTCTTTTCACATTGTCTGTGTCTGGCACTTCCGCGTATGGTGCCGCAAACACTGAATGCGTAGTCGAAGCTGGAACAAATTAATCCACAGTCGCGGATGTTTAGAAGGCTTGTCACGCACCACGAAACGTGCCGAGGCTGTTATAACAGACTTTTTTGCTGACCACATGATCACCACATAATTCCATATGGTTGCCCAATGAGCTAGCTAAGCACCTGTAGCAAAGGCAGGGCACGTTCTGGTTAAACGTTGTTATTATAAACGATGGTTGTGCATAAGTGCAGTGACAGCTTTCCGTGTGAATTGGTCATAACCCACGTTTTCGAGCGTAGAAGCACCTCAGCGGGCCTAATCAGCTACCACAGCAAGTTCGTAAGCAACGATCAGGTACGAAAATGTGCAGCTGTTTTCCATGTACTGAATAGTCCGTGTAGAGTGCGTTGACCACCGCCATTCCTTAAGCCACCTCCCATATAGACTCCCAGTCTGAACAGGTGTGGGACCTTAAACACTAAAAAGCAGTGCCCCCCCCCCCTGCACACACACACACGCGAAATTCGAGGGCGCACGGGCTGATACACACGCATACTTATTCACAGGCGCACACACATACACGTATACACACATACGGCCACATACACACGCGACCGTAAACGCACGCATGCATGGGCGTACACATGTGCACACGTACGCTTAACACAAGCACGGACTCGCACATACACGCGCACGCACACATGCACGGGTGTACACACAATCGCGCTTACACGCCAACACATGCGCAGGCTCAAGCACACACACCCATATTCGGGCGAACATTATTTGTGTGTATATAATCCATAGCAAACATGCAGCTTATAACCAACGCTAAGGAAAGCTTTCGTAACATGGATTGCAGTTAATTGCCATTATAGATAAATAGCGATTTGCTTCTGCTGTCATTCTGCTGTATTCGGAGAGCACCTTCACACATTATAAGTCAATTAGGCCGTCATTTAACGCAAGGTCCACATATTCGTGCAGTAGCTGTGCTGCTCGGCCGCCAATCCGAAGGTCGCGGGTTCGATGCCGGCCGTGGCAGTCGAATTAAGGCGGAGGCGAAAATGTGGAAGCCTTTGCACTGTGCGATATGAGCGCTTATTAAAGAACACCAAATGGTGAAAATCTGCAGCTTTCTACTACGACGACCCTCATAATCATATCGAGGTTTTTGAGATGTGAAATCCCAAATATTATAATTATGTGTTCTTCTTATGCTGCATATTCAATCTGATGAATCGGCACCTACACCCTTCTCAGGCACAAAAGCACCCTTAGAGCCTATTTTAGGGTGCTATCGAGGCAAGCACCCAAACAAAGGGGTGCTTTTTTTTCAATCGACCATTTATGGGTGTTAAAGGGTGTTGCAAAGGGTGCTTTCTCGTAAAAGCACCCTTTTTACACCTTTTTGGGTGCAAAAATTTTTACTGTGTATGCAATGCCAGAAAAAAATAAAAGGGGGGGGGGGCAGGGGCCTGGTGTGTTACCGCTTGGCTACGCCCCTGTGCGATCGCGATGACCTTTCTATAATCCCTAAAGGATCATGTTTAGTTCATACTTGGAGGTGTCAATGAATATAAGTACGGCCCCAAAACATGTCAATAATTGTCAGTCTACAACGATACACAGCTATAGGCACTGTTATAAGAGCACTGAATGGCTGTGTTGTGCGCAATTCGTGAAGTTCGCTCTCGTTTCCTTTTTACGTTGAGGACTCCAGCCCCATTACCGGCCAAGTACAAGCGAACCCGACATTAAATAGAAAGTATTAGCTGGGCAGGTTTACGAGAGAGCGGGAGAGTGGACTTTCCGCTCGCCCGTAAACACGCTCAGCTAAAACTCTATTCTCAGT
The DNA here is from genome assembly GCA_013436015.1 of Rhipicephalus annulatus. Classification (NCBI taxonomy): domain Eukaryota; kingdom Metazoa; phylum Arthropoda; class Arachnida; order Ixodida; family Ixodidae; genus Rhipicephalus; species Rhipicephalus annulatus. The sequence continues at coordinate 8,246 of WOVY01003437.1, forward strand.
TTGCTGCGTATATACGCGGGCAATAATAAAAAAAATATCCTAAAAAAAGCCAGAATAGAAAGACTTGGAGCGAGTAGTCCGCGGATTATACATCTCAAAATGACAGCAAATACCACTTATAGCCCTTGTTCTTTTCAAACATGTGAGCACGACTTAGAAAAAAAATGCGCAATTGTGCTTTGCTGATAAGACTGACTATTGCCTTGGCATGGGCTGCATGAGATCGCTTATCGCAGCGTTGTTTGGGGTCAGAGCACGACCAAAGCGACAAGGGCTCACCAGACGGCGGATGCCGAAGCTGCCTCCAATCAACACCTTTGCGTTATCATATTATAACTGATACTCAAAGGGTCGCACGACGTCCTAAGCGCTCGGTTGAGTCTCGTCTCGTCGGCTGCGCGCTGCAGTAGTAACGTGAGTAGCCCCGGTCTATTTCGTGAATTTTAGCGGCGACCAGGCACATACTGTTGGTATTCAAAATTAAATTCTGGAGTTTAACGTATGAAAACCATTACCACGGTATGGTTCTGAGGCATGCCGTTGTGAGCAGCTCATAATTCGTTTTACCCAGCTGCAGTTCTTTTACGCATACCATAACACGCTACGGTAAGAAGAACCGAGGGCCGCTTCCAAGCGAAGACATGTAGACCTAGCCAAACCACTGCATCGCTTTTTCTCTGGGCAGCCCCAAAGTTTACGCTGTTATTTCGAGCTCTTGAGGGCCGAGCTCCATTTCTGCTCTGTTAGGTTCTTATCCCCACGTAACGAGGGGCACCGCCAAAGCATGTGCTCTAAATCGTACGTTCCCCCGCAGCCGCAATCAAAGTATACAATTACACCGGTATTTATTGTGTTGAATTTATTGTGTTGAAAATTTGTTGGCTTGAACAACGAAATATATACTGCTCAAATACAACGTATTTTCTCGTGAACCGTGAATCCTTTCGCCAAGCTTGCGCAGAGGTGTGGCAGCGGTGCCGCACCTTTGCTTTAGTAGACTTTATTAAAAACCGCTGCCACACCACAGCGGTTTCTACTAAGTTGCTCAAAGATTGGTTAGAAAAATGGTTAGAAAAATAGAGAATGGTTAGAAGAATAGTTTAGTCAATTGCTTGCTATAGGCATTTTGCAGCGTGCGAGAGCCCATGGACATTTTGCAAAACAACAACAACAACAACAACAAAAATACCACATGTATCCTTTCGACGTGCTCGTAAACGTTAGTACACGCGTTTTTGCGCTTCATCTCTATCGAAATGCGAGTGCTGTGACCAACCCTATACCAGCTCACCTTAGCTACTAAGCCACCGAGGAAGGTATAAGAGCAAAACGGTTTTCGCTTGTGTGTAGTTATTATTTCTATATTCTTGTGACATTCGCTTAGATGCAGTGTGTTCAAGGTCCAGGAAAGCCCAGGCGAGGTACAGTTTTTCCCCTGATGCCTTAGCCTTTGCCACACCGTAACAAAAAGCAACTGTTAACGCAGTCATATACATTCTGAAGAGTGCAGGCTATAGGTATTCGTTTCAAAATGTGGATACATCAAGAAAAAGCATCATCGTACGTGGAATTTGTGCGCGTTCGCCAAATCGGGGTTCGCGAAATCAGTGTGCAGAGCGGGGCTGCAAGCCAATTTCGCGACGAGGTAAACTACCGCAACCGCTGCCTGCATGCGATGGGAGACCAGAATATGAGGCCCGTCGGAAATGCGTCCGTGAAGCCAACAGGGCGAGTCTCCGCAAAGAAACCTAGTTACGCACCAAAAACAGACGATTTAATCGGCTGCGATGAAAGCCTCCTTGTCTACAGTGGCAGCCCTTGCGAGAAGTTCTGTCCCTACACCAAACTTGGCCCGAAGTTTCGTGACCAGTAAAACCTTGTATTACTCACCCGAACTCACTCAGACTAACGGCTCGACTTCAGTGTCAGTGAGTCGAATCACGAGTGCATATATATATATATATATATATATATATATATTGTGACGACGCGAGATTGACGAGCACACAAAGTGCCTCAAACAAATACGATTTATCGATCGCTGTAAACAGACTGCAACGACTTCTTCGTCTTTTTTCCCTCGGCCAAAGACACTCGCGCTCCTTCGTTGTCCTCACCTCTGGCACATACGCGCGTCATTATTCCCCCTTTAAAAAAAACATCGTCCCGATGTTAAACGTTTGAGAAGCAAGGCGAAACCAAAACTGCACAGTTAGTCACTGAAAGTAAGGCTTCATCCGAAGCACGTGGACAATTTCTGGTCAATGTCTGCGCCGCTTTGAACACTGCACGCCGTCCGGAACAACCTCGTAGTTGACGTCACTAATGCGTCGCAGAACCTTGTAGGGTCCGAAGTATCTTCGCAACAGCTTTTCGGAAAGCCCACGCTGACGAACAGGTGTCCAGACCCATACTTTGTCGTCCACGTTGTATATGACGGGTCTGTGCCGGAGGTTGTAATACTTGGCATCTTCGTCTTGCTGTTTGGTGATTCGCAACCTGGCAAGTTGTCTGGCTTCTTCTGCTAGCTGGGTAAACTCTTGGGCGTCTGTCTCATTGCCATCATTTTCATGAGGGAGCATTGCGTCTAACGTTGTTGTAACCTCGCGTCCGTAGAGGAGACTAAAGGGTGTCTTCCGAGTGGTCTCTTGACGAGCCGTGTTGTAGGCGAACGTGACGTATGGCAAAATGATGTCCCAGTTCTTGTGCTCTACATCTACGTACATGCTTATCATGTCAGCCAGGGTCTTGTTGAGGCGTTCGGTGAGCCCGTTGGTCTGGGGATGATACGCCGTTGTCTTCCTGTGAGCTGTACCACTTAGTCGGAAAATGGTGTTCAAAAGCTCGGCCATGAACGCAGTACCTCTGTCGGTGATTACTATTGCGGGGGCGTGTCTTAAGACGATGGCTTCGATGAAAAATTGCGCCGCTTCAGCTGCCGTTGCCCGTGGCAGAGCGCCTGTCTCCGCGTATCGGGTCAGGTAATCCGTGGCGACGATTATCCACCTGTTTCCAGTGGCAGACTTTGGGAAGGGGCCCAGTAAATCCATGCCAATTTGTGCAAACGGTGTCGCCGGCACTCGAACAGGCTGCAGCAGGCCAGCTGGTTTGATGGATGGTGGCTTGCGGCGCTGGCAATCTAGACATGCCTGCACGTAAGTTTTGACAACTTCGGCAAGTCTTGGCCAGTAATAGTTCTGCCTTATCCTCGCCAATGTTCTTGCGTAACCCAAGTGACCAGCAGTAGGTTCGTCGTGACAGGCTTGCAGTACCTCACGGCGAAGCGAAGAAGGAACGACGAGCAAGTAGCTGCTGCCGGTGGGCGAAAAGTTCCTCTTATAAAGAACGTCATTTCGCAAGCAGTACGACGGCAGCCCTCTCGCAAATAACTTCGGAACGCTATTCGCTCGCCCTTGTAGGTAATCTCTAAGTGGTAGCAGCTCAGCATCGCCACGCTGCTGTTGAGAAAAGGTGGCAGTGTCCACAATTCCGAGAAAGGCCGTGTCGTCATCGTCGTTGTCCGGGCATGCCGTCTCAACCGGAGACCGAGAAAGACAGTCGGCATCGGTGTGTCGTTTTCCCGACTTGTAGGCAACAGTGAAGTCAAATTCTTGGAGCCGAAGACTCCATCGTGCAAGGCGGCCAGACAGATCTTTCAAGTTGACTAACCAACAGAGAGAGTGGTGATCGCTGATAACGGTGAATGGGCGGCCGTACAAATAAGGACGAAACTTCAGGACTGCCCATACCATTGCAAGACATTCTTTTTCTGTCGTAGTGTAATTAGCTTCAGCTCGGGACAGCGTCCTGCTGGCATGGGCGATCACGTTTTCATTGTTGTCCTTCGACTGTACGAGCACTGCTCCAAGACCCACATTACTAGCGTCTGTATGAAGTATTGTCGGTGCGTCTTCATCGAAGTGGGCCAACACGGGGTTGTTTGCATTCGCTGACGAAGCTCGTGAAATGCCTGCTGTTGGTCTTCGCCCCATCTGAAGGGGGTATCTTCCCGAGTAAGCTGTGTCAATGGCCATGCGATGCGCGAAAAATTAGCAATAAACCGCCGGTAGTAGGCACAGAGGCCTAAAAAACGTCGCACTGATTTTTTGTCTGATGGCGTCGGGAAGTTTGCCACGGCGGCAATTTTATCCGGGTCGGGTCGGATCCCTTGGCTGCTCACGACGTGACCGAGGAATCGAAGTTCGTGGAAGCCGAAGTGGCACTTTTCTGGTTTTAGAGTAAGACCGGCCAAGCGTATTGCTTCAAAAACTGCTTCGAGCCTTCGTAAGTGTTCCTCGAAAGTCGCCGAAAAGACAATCACGTCATCGAGGTACACCAAGCAGGTTTGCCACTTCAGTCCCGACAGAACCGTGTCCATGAGACGCTGGAATGTTGCTGGCGCCGAACACAAACCGAAAGGAAGAACCTGAAATTCATAAAGTCCGTCGGGCGTAACAAAGGCGGTCTTCTCACGATCTCTCTCATCCACTTCAATTTGCCAGTAGCCGCTTTTTAAGTCCATAGACGAAAAGTAGCGTGCGTTTTGTAGCCTATCCAATGAATCATCAATACGCGGCAGAGGGTAGACGTCCTTCTTTGTGATCTGATTAAGCTTACGGTAGTCGACGCAGAAACGCAAGCTACCATCCTTCTTTTTGACGAGTACTACCGGTGATGCCCAAGGACTGTTAGACGGCCGAATAACACCATCTTCTAGCAACGTTTTCACCTGTTTTTGAATTACCTCACGCTCCTTTGGGGCGACTCGATGAGGATTTTGCCGGATGGGTCTGGCATCGGAATCCGTGATGATGCGGTGTTTCGTCAGTGCCGTTTGACCAACTCTTGATGTGGATGAGAAGCAGCCGTGGAACTTGTTGATCAGCGTGAGAAGGCGGTCTCGCTCAATGGGAGATAACATTGGACCAACGTCTACAGGTGTCGGTGTAGTGATAGTAGACGCTGCTGCTTCCTCCACTAAATGACAATCTTCTGTTTGCAAGAGTTCGTCAAAATAGGCAATAGCCGTGCCTTTAACTATGTGTCGGCGTTCTCTGCTGAAATTTGTCAATAGCAGTTCAGCGCATCCGTCAATAACAGTGATGACAGCCCTGGCAACAGAAATGCCGCTAGTGAATGCGAGCTCTTTGATGTGTTCAGCGACGCCAGTACCATTTCGTAATTTGTCACAGTGCACGGATACGAGAGAACAACTTCATGGCGGCAGTATGACGTCGTCATCGGCAATACGGAAGTGAGGTGGCTGGTGTTCCTTATCTGTAGCAGTCTCCGAGCTTACAGTGAACGTTACGCTTCTGTCACGGATGTCAATCACAGCCCCGTATTCGCGCAAGAAATCCATTCCCAATATGAGCTGTTTACAGCACTCGTGGAGAATGACGAGAGTGGCGACAAAGGTGGAACCAGCAATGAAGAGTCGGGCCGTGCACTTTCCAACCGGTGTCATCAACTGACCTCCTGCAGTTCTTATATTGGGTCCCTGCCATGGCATTTTCACCTTCCTGAGTCTTTCGGCTAGCTGTAGGCTTATTATAGAAAAGTGGGAGCCAGTGTCCACAAGTGCCGTCACTTGGTGGCCGTCAATGTGAACGACGAGGTCAGCGCTGATAACGTCGGTTACGTCGGCAGTTGTCTCATTCGTCGAATTAGTCGTTGCTGTCGTCTTCTTCGGTATCGATGGCTTCGAGCTGTCACTTGTCTGCAATGGGGGCTGTTCGGAATTTCGAATATTGGCAACCCCACCCCCCGAGGTCGCTGCGTCTAGTTTCCCCATCGCGGGCTAGGGGACCTGCCCCTGGTAACGTCGGCAAAACTGCGACGATTAGGTGAACTGGGCCGCGCAGGAGATGGAGAACGTGATCTGGGTTTTACTGGATTCTGCGGCGGTGTGTTCACATGGGCGTAGTTGTACATGCGTTGATCGTCGTACGCAACGTAATCAGGGTAGCGAGGAAATCTCGAGTACTGAGCGTCGCGATAACGGCAAACTCTGTAGACGTGCCCAGCTTCGCCACAATGAAAGCATACCGGTCGACGGTCAGCGGTACGCCACAAATCGGTTTTCCGACGCTGATAGGTAAGTGGAGACTCACTATTGGGCCACGTTGTGGGGCGACGTTGTGGGGCATGTTGGTTATACGGCATTCGTCTTGTCGGAGGAATCGGTGAGGTTGCGAAAGTGGTCGGTGCTGACTGTGGCTGTGTTTGCAGGGTTGGTGGTGGTCCAGTCATTGGGGTCTGCTGTGCTGAAGGAGCGACGACGGGGCGTCGGACTGCATCAGCATAAGTAAAATGTCGTCGCACACCATTATAGCCGGATGAAGAGAGAGCATGGCGGACCTCATCCCGGACAACATCAGCGACAAAAGACAATGCCGGCGTCGGTTCAGTTGCTGGAATTAAACCAAGCTGCCGAAGCTCCTCCCTCAAAATCTCCCGGATGACCTCTCGCAGAGGCCTGTCGTTGTCGCAGAGGCTCGCCGCAGTCGTGACAGGGCTACTCGCTCGAACGTTGACCGGGTTCTGCTGGCGGTACCGTTGCTGTAAGGCCCGTTCAATAGCTGTGGCTTCTTTCGTGAACTCAGCTACTGTTGTTGGCGGATTTCTCACAAGCCCAGCAAACAGTTGCTCCTTCACGCCTCGTATTAGATACCGGAGCTTCCTGTCTTCCGGCATCTCGGGATCCGCCCTGCCGAAAAGACAGGTCATGTCCTCGGCGAACATAGCGACGCTCTCGTTTGGTTTTTGAATTCGAGCTTCCAAGAGACGTTGCGCATTCTCCTTTCTGTCAAGACTGCTGAAGGTGTCAATCAGCTGGTTGCGGAAGTCATCCCACGTAGCCATGCTTCTTTCCCTGTTAATGTACCACGTCTGGGCGTTGTCTTTCAGGTAGAAGTACACATTCGCGAGCTTGTCTTCTGGGGTGGCCCACTGGTTGTACTTCGCGCAGCGTTCGAACTGGTCCAGCCAGTCTTGTGCATCTTCATAGGTCTCACCATGAAAGCAGTCAGGAATCATGGGATTCTGAAGTGTCATGTGCGATGTAGCTGCAGTGGCCATGGTGGTTGAAGGAGGCAAGCGATTGCTGGCACTTTCTGGAAAGGGATTGAGCTCGGGAGCTAGGCCTCGCAGACGGCGACTGGAACGGTGGACTGGTGTGTCGATGGGTGGTAGTGATTCCGGGCTTGAATGTCGGGTCCGCGAAGGGGTGCCAAGCATGAAGACATACCCAGCACCTCCACCAGTGTGACGACGCGAGATTGACGAGCACACAAAGCGCCTCAAACAAATACGATTTATCGATCGCAGTAAACAGACTGCAACGACTTCTTCGTCTTTTTTCCCTCGGCCAAAGACACTCGCGCTCCTTCGTTGTCCTCACCTCTGGCACATACGCGCGTCAATATATATATATATATATATATATATATATATATATATATATATATATATATATATATATATATATATATATATATATATATATATATATATATATATATATTGTGGTAAAGCCTTTGAACAGTGGGTCATCCTCTTCAGCGCCTTCTAGTGGGTCGCCCTTTTCTTAAGAAGAAGAGCAGCTCGTGCAGAGAGTCGATCCCCGCATTGACTGTCGCTGTCGAGAATCATCGCTGAGTGTCCGTCAATAAACCGCTTAACAATTTGGTGGAGGTGCTGAGAGTGCTGTGCCCTTCAAACACCTTCGGTCAGCATTCGATGCCCTTGGAGCTTCGATCCCGTACCGTGCCTGCAACCATGTACCAAGACGCCGCCCAGCAAACGCTTCCTCCTACGTCGCCGCCATGTCCCGGTGTCCCCCGCATCCGCGACCCTCCTGTATTCACCGGAGCGGATGGCACCGACGTCGAGGACTGGCTGGCCATGTACGAACGCGTGAGCGTCCCCAACCATTGGGACGAGGCAGGTAAACTCGGCAACCTGTTTTTCTATCTCGCGGGTGTGGCCGGCATGTGGTACAACAACCACGCATCTGATTTCCCGACATGGTCCGCTTTTAAAACCGCTGTCGCCGACGTGTTCGGCCGCCCGGCCGTTCGTAAGCTGCAAGCTGAACAGCGTTTACGTGAACGAGCCCAGCAGACCGGCGAGTCCTTCACAAGTTATATCGAGGACATCCTTGACTTGTGCAAGAAAGTCGACCTGAACATGTCAGAGGCTGACAAAATCACTCATATTCTAAAAGGCATCGCCGACGATGCCTTCACGATGCTTCTGGCAAAGAACCCCCGCACTGTGGCCGAAGTCATCATGTTATGCCAAAGTTACGACGAGCTGCGGCGGCAGCGCTTGATGACCCGTCGCCCGCCACCACGTGATGCTGATCTCTCGGCCTTGTCAGCAGTTCCAGACCACGCAACCTTGCTCGCCGAAATCAAGTCGTTCGTGCGTGAGGAAGTTGCCCGCCAGGTCTCTCTACTGGCTTTTGCTTCCCCACAACAAGCTCAACAGCCATCAAGTACACTTCCACCTCCGCTCCGCCAAGCCATTCAGCAGGAAATCGCGGAGGTCGTCCCTGAATACCACCAGCCACCTCCTGCATCTGTGCCACTCAGCTACGCCCAAGTTGTTGCCAGGCCGCCCCCACCGATTTCTGTCACTGTTCCGCTAAATTACACCGACACCGTCGTGAGGCCCCAGGCCTTTGGAGAACCAGTCTCGCCTACATACGCCGGCGTCACCCACGTGCCCCGAGTGCCGCCTCCCATGCACTCATATCAGCAGCCGGCTCGCCAATCGCGTTCTGCGACATGGATGCGACCAGCAAACCAATGGCGCACTGCTGATAATCGCCCCATCTGCTTTGCTTGCGGTTGCGCCGGTCATGTCGCACGATATTGCAATCGTGTGCAGCAACCGCAGGTCGCCTCCAACTTTCCCAGCCAGTCAAGCCGCTCTTATGACCAACCGCCACCTATGTCACCGTCGTCCCGCCCCGTTCCATCTACCCGCCGTTCACCATCTCCACGACGTCGCTCACTGTCACCGATGCGGCCACGTCCACTCGAGGGCGACCAGGAAAACTAGTCGTCGCAGTCCACGAGGCAAGGGCTGCGATGCTGTCGAACTGCGGAAGCCCTCAGGAAAGCCCGTCGAACGTGATAGACGTGCTTGTGGATGGCGTTCGTGCATCTGCCCTTGTAGATACTGGAGCCGCCGTATCCGTGATGGACGAAAAACTTTGCCGATTACTTCGTAAAGTGACCACGCCGCTTTGCGGGCTCTCCCTCCGTACAGCCAGCGCCCAAAGCATTCACCCTACAGCGATGTGCACAGCCCGCCTTATGATTCAGGACGTGATGTATGCGGTCGAATTCATCATAATTTCTTCATGCTCTCACGACGTCATCCTAGGATGGGATTTTCTCTCCCGCCACGACGCCGTCATTCATTGCGCACCAGCAGAAATAGAACTCGCGCCATTCTCTTCTTTGACGCCGGCCGACAGTCCATCCGCTGCAAGCAAGTTACTTGTCAGAGACGACATTCAAGTGCCTGCAAACTCGTCCGTTGCGGTGTCGCTCTACTGCGCAAGCCTTTCTGACACCGCTGCACTCCTCTCACCATCTCATCGTGTTTTCATAAGAAAAAGCTTGCTGGTTCCTTTCGCGACCGTGCAACTCACTCACGGCAGCACCACTATTTTTGTTGTGAACTCATGTGCGTACAGCGTTACGTTGGTGCGAGGAGAATGTCTCGGCAGCGTGGAACCCATCGAAGACGCGCAAGTTATGGATCAACCCGATGACATGCACTGCCCAAGTTCCTGTACGCTTGGTGCTGTTTCGACATCTGCTTCATCATCCGATGATATATTCGGTTCCTGCATACCCGACGACCTTACGCAGGGCCAGCGTTCCCAGCTTTTGGGCCTGTTGGAAGAATTCCGCTCTTCTTTCGATGTCGCTCAACCTTCTCTCGGCCGCACATCCACCGTTACGCATCGCATCGACACAGGCGCACATCCACCGCTGCGGCAACGTCCATATCGCGTATCTCCCACAGAACGCCGTGTAATCAACGAGCAAGTCGACGACATGCTTCGCCGCGATGTTATTCGCCCCTCTAGCAGCCCCTGGGCATCTCCTGTCGTTCTCGTCACGAAGAAGGACGGTTCTGTGCGGTTCTGTGTGGACTACCGACGCCTCAACAAGGTCACTCGTAAGGACGTGTATCCACTACCGCGAGTAGATGACGCGATTGACAGCCTGCAAGGAGCAGAATTCTTTTCATCCCTCGATTTGCGCTCAGGGTACTGGCAAGTACCTATGGCTGAGGACGCTCGACCAAAGACCGCTTTTGTCACCCCCGACGGCTTGTACGAGTTTAACGTTATGCCGTTTGGGCTGTGCAATGCGCCCGCCACCTTTGAGCGCATGATGGATACAGTTCTGCGTGACCTGAAATGGCACACGTGCCTGTGCTACCTCGATGACGTCGTCGTTTTCGCTCCTGACTTCTCGACGCACCTTCAACGCCTTCGGCATGTTTTAACGCGTCTGAGAAACGCCAGTCTGCAACTGAACCTAAAGAAGTGCCAATTTGCAGCGCGGCAGCTGACAATACTCGGCTACGTCGTGTCCAAGGACGGAATTCTTCCTGATCCAACCAAGCTTCGAGCCGTGACCGAGTTCCCCAAGCCGACATCCGTGAAGGAACTGCGCAGTTTCGTAGGACTGTGTTCCTACTTTCGGCGCTTCATTCGAAACTTCGCGACTATCATATCGCCGCTGACGAAGCTTCTCGGAAGTAACGGGCCTCTCCATTCGTGGTCATCACAGTGCGACGACGCTTTCAGTACACTTCGTCGTTTGTTGACGTCGCCTCCCATACTCCGCCACTACGATCCTACGGCCCCTACAGAGGTACACACGGATGCCAGTGGTGTCGGCCTCGGCGCTGTCCTTGCGCAGCGCAAACCAGGGTTCCCGGAATATGTCGTGGCGTACGCGAGCCGTACGCTTACTAAAGCCGAGACTAATTACACAGTCACCGAGAAAGAATGTTTGGCAATCGTCTGGGCCCTTGCAAAGTTCCGACCTTATTTGTATGGTCGCCCATTTGATGTCGTCACCGACCACCACGCACTATGCTGGTTGTCGTCATTGAAAGATCCCTCAGGCCGTCTCGCCCGGTGGGCACTTCGCCTGCAAGACTATGACATCCGCGTGCTGTACCGCAATGGAAGGCAACATGCTGACGCCGACGCCCTGTCGCGCTCTCCCTTGCCTGACGACAATGCCAACAACTCAGGGTCTCACCTTGCCATTTCTTCGATTAGCATTCATGCTATTGCTACTGAACAGCGCAAGGATCAATGGATTGCCTCACTGATAGACTTGCTGACTGATCCATCCACTCCATCCACTCGCGCGTTGCGTCGTCAAGCCCACCATTTCGCCGTTCGCGACGACCTCCTCCATCGACGCAATTACCACGGTGACGGCCGCCAGTGGCTACTAGTCATACCTCGCAGTCTGCGCTCTGACATATGCGAATTCTTTCATTCTGATCCGCAGTGTGCACACTCCGGGGTATCGAAGACTTACCACCGCATTCGCCAACGGTACTTTTGGCGCGGCATGTACCGCTACGTGCAGAAATTCGTTCGCTCCTGCATAGCATGTCAGCGCCGCAAAACTTCAACGCACCCGTCGCCGGTATGCCTGCAACCTCTACCTTGCCCTGCCAGGCCGTTCGGGCGTGTTGGCATCGATTTGTATGGGCCACTTCCACTAACGTCGGCTGGTAACCGCTGGGCCATTGTTGCTGTGGACCACCTCACGCGATACGCCGAAACGGCCGCTCTTCCCGCGGCTACAGCGAGCGATGTGGCTTCCTTTCTGCTCCAACGATTCATTCTGCGACACGGCCCACCCCAGGAACTGCTCAGTGACCGAGGCCGTGTCTTCCTGTCTGAAGTCGTTCAAGCCATTCTCAAAGAGTGCAACGTTGTTCACCGCAAAACTGCTGCTTACCACCCGCAGACGAATGGCCTCACAGAACGCTTCAACCGTACGCTGGGCGACATGCTCTCCAAATACGTCGCCGCCGATCACACAAATTGGGATTCCATTCTACCCTTCGTCACCTACGCATATAATACCGCCCCTCAGAGCACTACTGGCTTTTCACCTTTCTTTTTATTATATGGAAGGCACCCGTCACACACCATCGACACGATACTTCCGTACAGGCCAGATCCGTCTGAGTGGGCACCTATTTCTGCTACAGCCAAGCTTGCTGAAGAATGTCGAGAGCTTGCAAAGACCTTTACTGCGCATGATCAAGAGCGGCAAAAAAGCATTCGCGCTGACGCCAGTACTACTGCACCCACATTCCTCCCTGGAGCGCTCGTCTGGCTCTCGATCCCTACTACTGCAACTGGCCTATCTTCAAAACTATTGCCTAAATACGAAGGCCCCTACCGTGTCGTCAAATGCACTTCCCCAGTCAACTACTTGATTGAACCCATCGAACAATCTTCGGACATGCGTCGTCGAGGACGTGACATTGTTAACGTGGAGCGCCTCAAGGCCTACCATGACCCGCTCAATGTAACCAGCTGTTAGGTCGCCAGGCGGCTCCCTTTTCGTACCCGGGGTAGTTGTGGTAAAGCCTTTGAACAGTGGGTCATCCTCTTCAGCGCCTTCTAGTGGGTCGCCCTTTTCTTAAGAAGAAGAGCAGCTCGTGCAGAGAGTCGATCCCCGCATTGACTGTCGCTGTCGAGAATCATCGCTGAGTGTCCGTCAATAAACCGCTTAACAATATATATATATATATATATATATATATATATATATATATATATATATATATATATATATATATATATATATATATATATATATCGTGTTGCTAAAACAGACTAAGCGTGAACAGAACAACGTCAAAGGGACAAGAAGACAAGACAAGGCACTTCCCTTAGTTGTCGTTCTGTTTTTACGCTATAAAAATTGTCATGCCATACCAACTAGCCCAAACCGACACGCGCCAAAGCATATTACGAAAGTCAAAAAAGGATAGTGTAGAGGAAGTATGCATAAATATATTCGCGCATACTTCCTTTACGCTAGCATTCCTTATTATAAAAGTATACGTATACCAGCCAGTCTCAGAGTGTCACGATATAACACATATTGAAAATGACTCAACACTAGCAAGCCATGATTGGGATTTTGAAGATCTGTAAATTCAGCTAATTTTTACCTTGCACTAATAATGTCTACTCAAGTAGTCGGAATATTTTTAATTTATTCTTTTTAGGGTAATCCGCGTTCATAGCCAAATGTAAGTATGTCAACGGAAATTACTTGGCCTATTATTGCCCTCAATGTTTTTTTCATTGTGGTACATGTTACTATGCCAAGCCCCGCCAATTAGTCAGCCAACCTCGTTCTCCAGAAGGCCACTCGGCGCAGCGACATGGCCATCCGCCAGCAGCCCAGGTACGTGGAAATCGAGGGGCTCCGGCTCACCTGCGAGTTCAGCCCAGAGCCCGTGCGGCAAGCCCTGCAGTTCGTGCCTCGTTCTGGAGACGTGGTTCTCGTCACGTACCCAAAGTGCGGGACCCACTGGGTCCAGCAGATCTTGCAACTCATCGTCAACAGAGGCCGGTCGGATGAGAACTTCTTCGAATGGTTGGTCAGGACGCCGCTCCTCGAGCTCCTCGGCACGCGCATCCTGGATGGTGCGTCCGAGCCCCGCCTGATGAAGACACACCTGCCGCTGAACAGGATGGCACTGCGCGACGAAGCGAGGTATGTGGTCAATGACGACTGTCAGTGGTACGCGGAAAAACACAGAGCTTGTTGGTATGATGACATGGTTGAAGCGACGTACAGAGGGATTGATTGATATGTGGGGTTTAACGTCCCAAAACCACCATTTGATTATGAGAGACGCTGTAGTGGAGGGCTACGGACATTTCGACCACCTGGGGTTCTTTAACGTGCACCCAAATCTGAGCACATGGGCCTACAACATTTCCGCCTCCATCGGAAATGCAGACGTACAGAGGGGATCACGTTTTTCCATTCATGTTCTTTACTCCCTCCTGTACTCTAAGTGGTTTTTAAAGACGATAGTCTTTCTTGGTTAACTTTGACGCAAAAATGTTGGTCTGTCTGCTGTCTGTCTGTACCTTTGTCTGTTGGTCCGACCTTAACGGTACCCTAAATGGCACTTAAGTGACGAAACGATACTCCAAACGGCCGACCCCATACACAGCGCCTACCAATATTTCTCAAGGTTCCGTGTTCATACTTGTGCGATTGTGAATTAAAAAGCAATTATTGTGCATATCTGAGGCACCATAACAACACGTCAATATTCTGGATGTGTGTCTCTTACTAGAAAAGGCATACATAAGTGATCAAAGACCGTAGCGTTTATCACGCGGCGCTGACCATGCGACGCTTGCACGAAAAGGTAAGTATTTCCAACGCTTTGCTAAGACGATATGGGGGTGGACCTACCCGTCGCCTTGCGTTCTACACCTTATTACCTCCGAGACGGGCCCGCTCACCGCACGCTTCGTTTTCCAAGATAACTGCCAGATAGCGCTCATGTCTCACGTGTGACGTGACTTGATGCGCTCGTTCGCCTCCGCTGCACGCTCGAGGCACTCTAACACAGCGTCTCCAGAATACGGTTCACCAATTTTCTTGTGAAGAACGTCAAATAAAACGTTTTGTTCACTCTCTCCAGACGCAAGACTATTGTCTTTCCACGACATTTGCAGGGTAGCATGTAGATACGGGGTCAATTTTTTCGTTCTCCTTACTTCCTAGTCGACCGTAGTGGTGGAGCGCTTATTGTTATTACATTATAGTTACGCCCCGGGATTGCCAAATGCCCTGGAATAATCAAGTTAAACTCGTCGAACAGCACTAAATGCAGTTCATAAATATATAACACTAATTTTGTTAAGTAAACTGGTCTATGCTTTTATTCAAATTGTCGACAGCGCTGTGGATTAACAAAACGCAATATTTTATTGTCAATTCAATAGGATTTGAGTCCGGTGTCTCTTCAGTAAGGGCACGTACATGCTATAAAGATTTCCGCGAGAATATTAATTTTCTCTTGATCAAACTTTAAAATTTTGTTTTCCCCATTAAAATCAGCGTCGGTTTAATGGCCAATCCCCCTCAATGGGTACGAGCTAGGGCATATAGGAACAATCAAGCAAGAAAGACGAAATACTTGCACGTGGTGCACGAGAACCAAACGGGGCCTCAATCAGAGGCAGGGGCTCAGACCAGCTGGCTGCACGCCTCGCGCTCTCGCCGCAGTTCCGCCAAAGCCGTCGTCTCCTGGCGCCCGCTTGCCGGCGAGCTCCAAGGCTGAGGAGCACGGCGGGCTCTTCACGTTCGACGACTGAGGCGAGAACGAGTCCCGGAGCGACGACGCCATGGTGCAGAAAGCGGTGGAGGCCGACGCCGTTCCGCCAAAGGCTGGGCGAGGGAAGCGTCAGGCTGCGGCTGATCAGAATGCGGCTGGTCCTTCCAACGAGGCTGCAGCTACCAAGCGTCCACGCGGCCGACCGCCAAAGACCTCGTCGGAGGGGCCACTCGCACCGACGCCCATTGCACCAACGCCGGCTCGGAAGTTGCGCAAGGCCACGGAGGTGACGCAGCCCGAGGGAGAAAACCCTTCTACCAGCAAGGAAGTGGCCGCCAAAGCCCCGAGAATCCGCCGTACGAAGCGCTCCCGAAGCTCCTCCTCGAAAAGCCCGAATGACACGGCAAGCGGGGGGCCAAAGCGTCGCTCATCCAAGAAGGTGAGCCGTGGTCGGTCTAGGCACTCATCGCACAGTAGCCATGTCGGACCCACTCGTAAAGCTCGAGGCCGTGGGAGCTCATCTGCGTCGTCGGAAGCAAGCCACCCACGGAAGAGGCGCACCAGGAGCCACCGCCATGTCCGGTCCATTACATCTTCTTCGACCATGAGCCGGCGCTCGAAGCGTGGCAAGAAGCGACGCCACACCCGTACTCACTCGTCCTCGAGGCACGGAGGGAGGCACGGGAAGGCACGGATGGCCCCGAGCAGCCGGTCGTCGTCTGTGCGCGAGAGGCGCACTAGGAAGGGCAAGATATCCAAGGATCGGAAGAAAAATTAGGCAAAGCCATTAGGACTGATCTTGCAGAGCCAGACTAAAGCCAGGCGAAATAATTATTTGGCATTTCCTTTTTTCTTTCTGAAAACTTGGCGAGGTTATAAGGGGCTCTTCTGCAAGGCGCAATATTGTGCAATAAATTTCATTTTCGTTGCCCCTGTATTGCTCAATTATTGTCTGAAATATTTATTTATTTATTTATTTATTTATTCTTTTACAATACTGCCAGTCTCTTACGAGACAAAAGCAGGAGGGCATGAGTATCAGAATACAATGAATGCTAAGTACTTTCATACAGGCAGCATACAGAACTGTAGTTATTTTAAAATTGGTAATAATAATCCTATAGTTACATAGAAACATTAGACATAGGTACTTATGCACTCCAAATATTCACACTTCGGAAGCAGCGAACTGAATCTTTGCGGCATAAAAAGAATCAATACAGTTTTATACAGAGAAGGCATTGTGTATACTTATACATCCAAATAAATACTACTGGAAAACAATAATGGAGGTCATGGTTGAAGAAAGCCGTTGTCTCAAAGTATAGTCTCAATTTTCGAAGTGAATTCTGCCAGTGATGGTGCGTTAGTAATGGAGGGATCTAACCTATTCCATTCGCTTATTGACAGGGGGAAAAAGGATTGCTTGAAACAGTCGTTGTTGGAAGAGTATTCTATGATAGTGTATGCATATTAATGTCGTAGTGTTCGTGATTCTGCCAAAGATATGTACATCGATCCGGCTGTGGTTATGCAGAATGTGGTGTAGAAATTTGAGACGCGCGATTTTTGCTCTTGTTGCAAGCGTGGGTAGACCGGAGGTTTCTAAAAGGTTTGTGGGCGAGTCGGTGCGTTTGTACTTATTATGTATAAACATAATGGCCTTCCTTTGAACCCGTTCAACTTTTGCTATATTAGTAACACCTTGCGGGAACCACACAGTGTTAGCGTACTCCAAGATTGGTCGCACGAATGTGGTGTAAGTTAGGAGCCTAGTATCTGTCGGCGCGAAGGGTAAACGCCTTCGTAGAAAAAACAGTTTACGCAAAGCCGATGCTGTAACAATGTTAATGTGCGCATCCCATCTCAATTCGGAAGTCAAGGTGACGCCAAGATACTTCTGCTGCGTAACGCTTGTTAAAAGTACGCCGTTAATTGTATAGGTAAAGTCGGAGGGTTCTTTTTTCCTGGTTACCGTCATGCAAACTGTTTTTGTTAGGTTTATTAACATTTGCCACTGCTCACACCAGTGAGCAATCTTACTCAATGAATTATTTAAAGATAAATGGTCATCCGAACTGTTAATTGCTCTATAAATAATGCAGTCGTCGGCGAAAAGTTTAATTTTGCAGTCTATGTTATCATTGATGTCATTTATGTAAATTAGAAATAATAATGGCCCTAGGACGGAGCCTTGGGGAACACCTGACTTAACTGGGGCCGTCCACGACGATACTCCTTCGAAAACCACGAACTGTGACCGGTTTATAAGAAAGTCTCTTACCCAGTTCGTAATTTCCCCATCCCCAATAATGTTCCGCAATTTCGAAATCAGTTTAGTATGACACACTCGATCGAACGCTTTTGCTAAATCAAGTAGGATTACGTCAGTTTGGCCACGGTTGTTTATACTGAGTGCAAGGTCGTGGACAACCTCGGTAAGCTGCGTGATTGTTGATAAACCTTTCCGGAAGCCATGTTGATGGGGGGACAGAAGATTGTTGTTTTCTAGAAAAATAGTTAAATGCTTAGCGATTATATGCTCTAGTATCTTACATGACGTACTGGTGAGAGATATAGATCTAAATTTAGAAGGAACAGCGGTATCTCCGGTTTTGTGTATGGCTATCACCTTTGCTACTTTCCATTCTGATGGCAGTTTTGCTGTTTCTATAGATTTGCGATAAATTATGCCGAGGTATTTACTACACAGTTCTGCGTATCGAAAAAGAAATTCATTTGCAATATCATCGGGGCCACTGGCTTTCTTCGTGTCTAGATTCAAAAGTAGGTTAAGAATCCCGGGGTCGCTTATAACTAATGGTTCAATGGGAATTCGGGCTGTAGGCAAGGCCGCAGGAGTGGTGCCATTGTCATCAGTAAAGACAGATTGAAAATAATCGTTGAAGATATTGGCCTGGTTTGTTTTATCGCAATCGCTTAAACACGTCTTTGTTTCAGCGGCAGGGCGAAAATGTTTCCAGAATCGTTGAGGGTTGTTTTTTTATGTAACACGGAAGCGTTGAAGTAAAATATTGCCTTTTGACGAAGCTAGCTTTTTGTTTGAAGTCTGTAATAGCACGTGCTAGGTTAGATACGATTACTGGATTCTTGCCTTTCTTTTTGATTGCTTGGCGTAGCCTCTTAACTTTTCGCTTTGCGTGTAAAACTTCGCGGGTTATCCAAGGATTGTTTTTTTTGCCTTTTTGTTTTCAGTGGGACAAAGTGGGTAACGCAGAACACAACGATAGTCTTGAAGCACGACCATAGATGATTTACATCAGTCATTGGATGTATAGCAAGGTTTGAAAATTTTTCAAATTCGTGAGCTAAGTAGGTTACAATGCTGGCATCATCACCTTTAGGGAAATTTCGTACAGTAGTTACTGATGAACGTGGTGTTATGTCATATCCTAGTTGGAGCTGACAGATTGGTATGCGGTGATCTGATATCCCCGGAATCACATTGATGACTGATTTATTTAACGGGAACTGGCCACTAATAAATATAAGGTCGAGTACGCTTTTTGTTTGATCTTTTATACGTGTTGGCGCAAGCACGACTTGTTGTAGATTGAAATTTAAAATTGAATCAATAAGTGTCTCCGATGACTGTGACGTGTACTGCATGTTGTTCCAATTTATGTCGGGAAGGTTAAAGTCACCCATGATGATTAGTCGAGAGTTATGGGCATGAGTTTGAAGATAATCTTGGATCGCTATAATACATTTGTTGTCTGATGAGGGGCTTCTGTAAACGCACCCGGTTACTATGCTAATTCCATCACAATGAATTTTACAGAATACCGCCTCTGCGCCTATAACATCGGGAAGCACGACAAAAGGAATCGATTTGCTTATCAGCAGGGCCACACCCCCACCACGTGTGGGACGATCTTTCCAGATTACAGCGTACTCCGGGGGAGTGAATTCGTCGTTTGAGATATCAGGCGTCAACCATGTTTCCGTGATGGCGACTATGTGTGGCTTTTGATCAAGCAGTAGTTGTTCAAGGCTTGCTGATTTATTTAGTAAACTGCGGGCGTTTACGGTTAATATGCTTTAAGAGTGATGGATCTAGATGGAGGGAGCCTGGGCAGGTTATGTGTCAGCCCTACCCCTTCCCCTATTCATCTTCATTGCCTGTCGCCCGCCTCTTTGTCAGGTTTCCTGTGGATATTTCCTCGGCTTCCACTTCCCAAACTGCAGCGCATAGTAGCCGAGTGGTTATAGCCTTCGCTTCCATTGCTGGAGGCACCGAGTTCCATTCCCAGCGCCGCCGGAGGCCCACTATTTCTAAATGCTACGTTATTTTGCGTACTACAGCCACTTTTAGCATGTCTATCTGCATATCTATTTATCTGTCTATCTAGCCACCTACTTATGGGTGCTGCCGTCCTCCGTTAACTTGGGGTAAACAAAAATTAGCATGGGAGAGTGTAATGGTTTGATGAATATGGCTCGCTGGTGTTAGGTACGGCACTTGAGCCGAAAAGTGGAGCAAAATTCCGAGTACTGTGAACGAGTCACTCAGGTGCTCCTTGCCAGCGGAAAGCCGTTCCAGCCCGGGCATTGAGACCACCTTGCTTTGTCCAAGCGAGGCGTCGTGCCGCCACAACGGCGTAGGCCGTTTCGCGAGAGGACGAAAAGAGTTTACGCAGTGGCGACATCTTCCTTGAAAGGGTTAGCGGCGGCAGCCACGAATGGCCAGTGCGGCGTACAAGCTCGAAGCGGCCCTTTTGATGTATGCGGCCGTGAGCTGGAGACCCCTCGCAAGGCGGCATACACACAACGAGGAACAGCCAGGTTGGTGGCACATGACACTGCAGTGACATCACCTCAATGTTAGACGTTCACGTGGGCCGCGTATGCTCTTCACACTCACAGGTTGTGTGTGATCTGTGATTGGACGGTGTAATTTGGTGCCTTTTCCCTTTTTCAAGGATGTGGGGAAACGGGACTATTGAAAATCAGCCCTCGTGGGCTGCTTCGTGTGTCTTTTCACTGCAGGGCTTTTTCGAGGCATTGCTTTTGAGTGTTGTTGCTTCTCTGAGTAGAGCTTTGGATAAGATCGTCACGATGTAGGACGACATCTTCATCTAGAAGTTCGTCATGTGGCAATAAACGCTTTCCTGTGAATAATGTAAATATACCCCTGTAAATTCCTCCCTAAGAAGGCGTCTTCCTGCCTGCACGATGGGCTAAACGAATCCGGTGACGGCAGCCAAGCTACATAGGACGAAACCCGCCGGACCCGAGCCGCAATAACTGGTAACAGAGGTGATATGCTGTCAGACCCCAGGCCTAACACTGGTCATGACAAGCACGATGTCCATAATCCCGTCGCGTACAAACGCCACAACCCGACCCGTATGCCTCATAAGTTCAACGACCACTGTCATTGATCTGTGTTACAAGCATTGCATGTCACCCTCGTGAATTTAAATACTGATACGTTTTACGCATCTTAGGATGCGGAGTATAGCGCCCTATACAGCCACGTAACATCCTCATAGTTTGCATCTCCCACATGTCACCCGCAAACCTCACATCATTGCCATTTTAATGTAATATTTCCTGGCGCTCTTTGGCCAAGTATTGGCCTTGCACCAATAAAAAACCACATGTCATCAAAACCCTTTCCGCCAGACACACTTGTGGCACATAAACCTGTATACCATACATGAGCGAGTACGACCCAAGTGATTTAGAGTTGATATGCTGGCGGTGTTACTTGGGTCCCTTTTGAACCCCCTGCTGACGCTCATGCTGCTCATTTCTTTCTCTCTTTCTCGCCCTTTCTATCTTTCTTTTCACGTTAGTTAATTTCTTTGTTCTACTCGTTCTATTTGTCGCTTCCTCTTCTATCAGGCTAGCTTATTTCGATTTTTATCGTCGACTGCCAAGAGGGCTGCCAAGAGTGGTACCGCTATCGCTCGGAACACTGTTTCGAAATAAACGTTTATTTCTCTCTCTCTGTCCCCGTGCTTGTTTTTCTTCTCTCTTTTTACCGATCGACGGAAAAATTTTGGTCTGTCTGTCTATCTGTACATTTGTCTGTTTGTCCGTCCTTAACGGTACCTTAAATGACTCAAAGTAAACAAACAATACTCCAAACGGCGCCCCTCATCCGCAGCGCCCACCAATATTGCTCAAGATTCAGCGTTCATACTTGTGCGATTGTCAATTAAAAAGCAATTATTGTGCATATCTGAGGCACCATAACAACACGTCAATATTCTGGATGTGTGTCTCTTACTAGAAAGGCATACATAAGTGATCAAAGACCGTAGCGTTTATCACGCGGCGCTGACCATGCAACGCTTGCACGAAAAGGTCAGTATTTCCAACGCTTTGCTAAGACGACATGGGGGTGGACCTACCCGTCGCCTTGCGTTTCTACACCTTATTACCTCCGAGACGGGCACGCTCACCGCACGCTTCGTTTTCCAAGATAACTGCCAGATAGCGCTCATGTCTCACGTGTGACGTGACTTGATGCGCTCGTTCGCCTCCGCTGCACGCTCGAGGCACTCTAACACAGCGTCTCCAGATACGGTTCACCAATTTTCTTGTGAAGAACGTCAATAAAACGTTTTGTTCACTCTCTCCAGACGCAGACTATTGTTTTCCACGACATTTGCAGGGTAGCATGTAGATACGGGATCAATTTTTCGTTCTCCTCTACTTCCTAGTCGACCGTAGTGGTGGAGCGCTTATTGTTATTACATTATAGTTACGCCCCGGGATTGCCAAATGCCCTGGAATAATCACGTTAAACTCGTCGAACAGCACTAAATGCAGTTCATAAATATATAACACTAATTTGTTAAGTAAACTGGTCTATGCTTTTATTCAAATTGTCGACAGCGCTGTGGATTAACAAAACGCAATATTTTATTGTCAATTCAATAGCCTTTGAGTCCGGTGTCTCTTCAGTAAGGGCACGTACATACTATAAAGATTTCCGCGAGAATAATAATTTTCTCTTGATCAAACTTTAAAATTTTGTTTTCCCCTTAAAATCAGCGTCGGTTTAATGGCCAATCCCCCTCAATGGGTACGAGCTAGGA